>PVLC010010576.1:0-49933 GCA_004027655.1 Graphiurus murinus | reverse complement strand
AGCTATTATTATCACCGGTAATGAGATTCAGGGCCGCCCTGTGCTGTTGGGTTGGGTGCCTTGTGCACTGCGCAAAGGTACACAGCTCAGGGTGTGTGTGTGTGTGTGTGTGTGTGTGTGTGTGTGTGTGTGTGTGTGTGTGACATCCATGCGGTGACCAGCTCACCTGGCTGGGCACGCAGGTCCTGTGCCTGGAGAAAGGGGCAGTTTAAAAAACATCCATTTCTGCCGGACGTGGTGGCGCACGCTTGTAATCCCAGTACTTGGGAGGCTGAGACTGGAGGATCTGGGTTCGAGGCCAGCCTCAGCTACCTAGTGAGGCACTCCGAAACTTAGTGAGACCCGGTTTCAAAATAAAGAATAAAAAATAGGGCTGGGGGTATAGCTTGGAGGTAGAATGCCCCTGAGTTCAATCCCCAGTACCACAAAAATAAAATAAAATAAAAAAAAAATAAAAATAAATCCATTTCTAGATTTCCCCAAGGACTAGCAGCAACCCCGGTTCAAAGTGTAGCGGCCCGGTCTATCCTGAAGCTGGTTTGCCAGCTGGGGCTTGGTCTCCTCAGGCCCAGGGTGGAGGCCGCGCACCTCTGCACAGGGGTTCCGTGTCATTCCAGTACGGGTCGCGCACGTTGATGCACTCGATGGTGGCGGGGCCCTGCTCCAGAGACTGGCCAGGGTCGCAGGTGAATTCCACGACAGTCCCAATGTTGTAGGTCGGGTCGGATGTGGTGAAGTTCCCGTTCTGAATGTAGGGCTCGTAGCAGTGGCCTTTCTCAAAGGCTGGGGAGGGAACAAGGAAGAGGGCAGCTCAGAGGAGCCAGGGCCCACACGGGGCCCATCTGAGAGTCGGTCCCCTCCTGCTGCTTAGAAAAGCACCAAGGAGCTGGCGTGGTGGTGCTCGCCTGTGATCCCAGTACTTGGGAGGCTGAGACAGGAGGAAGGCAGGTTTGAGGCCAGCCTCAGCAACTTAGTGAGACTCTGTTTCAAAAACAAACAACAACAACAAAAAAACAAAAACAGAAAACAAAAAACAAAACAAAACAGGGCTACAGGTGTAGTTTAGAGGTAGAATGCCCCTAGGTTCAATCTCTGATATCAAAAACAAACAAAAACAAATCAAATAACCAACTAGACCCTCCCCCCCAATGCATTTAAGGCACTGGATACATATGGCAGGATTGGTTATTAATAAAACCTCAAATCAGCCAAGCATGGTGGTACAGGCCTAACAACCCAGTACTTGGGAGGCTGAGACAGGAGGATCGTAGGTTAGAGGATGGCCTCAGCGATGCAGTGAGATTCTCAGCAACTTAAGTGAGACCTTGTTTCCAAATTAAAAAAAAAAAAAAAAATGAAAAGGGCTTCGGGTGCAGCTCAGAGGTAGAACTGCCCTGGGTTCAATCCCTAGTACCCAAAACAAATAAAATAAGGTGAGACTAAACAGACTAAAATAAAAGCGAGGTCTCTAGGCATGGAGGGATGTGGGCGCGGTCCTCACCCTCGAAGCGGATGTTGAAGGCGGAGGCGGAGGCGGCGGGGCGGCGCGCGGACTCGAACTCGATGCGCACGGCGCTGCCCTCGCTCAGCAGGCCCTCGAAGGGGATGCTCTCGGCGCGCAGCGAGTCGTACAGCGGCGCCGACTGGTTGCTCTGCCCGCTGTACACCGTCATCCTGGCGGCAAGAGAGGACCGGGGCGCTGAGAGGGGGCGAGGCCCGGGGGCGCCTCCGGGTCCCCAGCCCCGCGCCGTGCCTCAATTTACCAAAGTGCTTCCTCGCTGTAGAGCGGGGTGACAGCCCCGGCCTGGGTCCCCCTGGATTTGTTCTGAGGTTGGAGGGAAGCGATGTAGCTAATGAAGCAGATCGATTGGTTGATTGAGGCTGATTACTGTTATTATTATTATTATTATTATTATTATTATTATTATTATTATTATTATTTCTCGGGTCATGGGGGTCAGTGGCCATGGCTGAAACAGTGGTCCACGGGGTCAGGGAGACCTGGGCCTAAGGCCTGCGTCTGTGACAGCCCAGCTGTGTGAGTTAGGAACCGTTCACCTCTCTCAGCCTCTGTCTCCTCATCTGTAAAATGGTGTACAAAAAAAAAAAAAAAAAAAAAAAAGCTCCCAGTTGGGCCTGGTGGAACACGCCTGTAATCCCAGGACAGGAGGATCACAGGTTTGAGGCCAGTCTCAGCAACTTAGCAAGACTCTCAGCAACCTAGTGAGACCCTGTTTCAAAATATAAGATTAAAAGGGCTGGAGGTGTAGCTCAGAGGTAGAATGCCCCTGGGTTGGAGCTCCAGTACCAAAACCAAAAACAAAACAACAAAAAGCCCCAAGAACCCCCAAAACACCCAGTAGAGAGTGGGGATGAGGGGTCATGGGTATAAAGTGTATAGAACAGAGTGGGTAGATGAGTCATATTTATTAAGTGTTTAATCCTGAACCCCATTTGTCTCTGATCCTCGGGGTTTTTTTTTGTTTTTTTTTTTTGTTTTTTGCAGTACTGGGGATTGAACTTGGGCATTCTACCTCCGAGCTACACCCCCAGCCCTATTTTTTATTCTTTATTTTGAAACAGGGTCTCACTAAGTTGCGGAGTGCCTCACTAGGTAGCTGAGGCTGGCCTCGAACCCGGATCCTCCGGTCTCAGCCTCCCAAATGCTGGGATTACAAGCGTGCGCCACCACACCCGACTTGATCCTCATTTTTTAAGACTCTGTGAAGGGAGTTATGGGTCCCGATTTCTAGTTCTCCAGTCTCAACTGACTGAGTGTACAGATGCTTCAGAAAAATGTCTTTGGGGCTCCGTTTCCCCGGCTCTGAACACAGGGAGCGTACGATCTTTCCGGCACTTGTTACAGGTGGGCTTTGGGTGTGTGCCGCAGCCTCTGAGAACCGTCCTGTGTTAGACAGAACGTTGGCTATCCATTTTTATTGTGATTAAAGCCAGTCCATACTTGAATCCTGGCTAGTCTGGCTGTTTTTAGAGAAATTATGCAACAGCAGGAAGAAGAAAAAAAAAGTACACACGTTAGGTAAATTCCTTTTATGGAGTCGTAAACACACATTCTTAATCCTTTGAGGTCTTTTTTTTTTTTTTTAATGCAACCCATAAAAGGGTTATTTTATGCTGCTCAGATGAATTTCAAATGTCACCAAATGCATAAATGTTCGAAGTCCTGTTTATCCTTTCTGCTGTGTGTTTAGGCTGGTGGCCATGGGAGAGGTCTGGGGTCAAGGCCGGGGTCCCCAGAGCTGGGGAGGGGGCGCCCCACAGTCGCTCGAGGGCTTAGAGCCAGGAATTCTCTTTCCTCTTTCAAAGAACAGAAACCTTTGGCCAAGACGGGTGTTTGGAGGAAACCCTAAATCTTGATATCTCTGAAGCGTACCAATCTGCTAAAGATAGCATTCGCGTAGCTAGGCCCTCCAGACGGTCTGCAACAGTGCTACGCTTCGCCTCAGGTGCTCAGATGGGGCTGAGGCATGCTAGGTTCGACCAAAATAAGGCTTTGCATGTCCCAAAGCAGGACTTATCAGTGCCTTTGTTGGCGCATGCGTATTAGGACCCTCGGAGGCAGGGACAGGGCAGGCACGCAGCAAACCCAGTGGCTGATAACTTACCTCGAATGCTGCATATTAGGGGGCTGCAGTTATTCAGGTCTCTCTGCCCCTCAAAATCCTTCCATGGCTCTTTATTGCCTGGAGAAGTCGCCTGGCACTCTAAGACTCCTGGGATGTGGCCACCCTGTATCTGCCCAGCTTTATTTCCTCCCGTTTCCCGTGGGAACCTCCGCTACAGTCTCACCCCACCCCGGTGGTGGGGCTCAATGTTTCTTGCAGGACTTATCAGTGCCTTTGGCTCAGAGCGAGGGAGGGGGTGGGTGTCCACCTGCCCACCGCCCACCTGCGGACACTCACCTGTCCTTCTCCTGCAGCACCAACCTCTCGAAGTGCAGGTGCAGCTTCTGACCCTCCGGGGCCTCGATGGTCCACACGCACAGCTGGCTTCCGTTGGCGTTGCCAGGGTAGCTGGGGGAGAGGACCCGGCCGATGGTGGCGTTGTGTACGGCTCCCCCACAAGGTGCTGGGTGCAGAAAGTAGAGGTGAGTGGGGAAGAGAGTGGAGCAGAGCAGGCGGGGGGGACCTGCGTGTTCACGGACCCACTGCGGCCCGGGTACGTGCTGGGCTTGGCTTCGGACAGCCCTCCCCAAAGCTCGTGGGTTGAAAACACAGTCCTCACCACCCAGACCTGGGGTTATTATTATTATTATTATTATTATTATTATTATTATTATTATTTTGTGGTACTAGGGATTGAACCCGGGGCATTCTACCTCTGAGCTACACCCCCAGCCCTATTTTTTATTCTTTATTTGGAAACCGAGTCTCACTAAGTTGTGGAGTGCCTCACTAGGTAGCTGAGGCTGGCCTCAAACCCGGATCCTCCAGTCTCAGCCTCCCAAGTACTGGGATTACAAGCGTGCGCCACCACGCCTGGCAAGGTGGGGCTTTGAGGAAATGATTGAACCACAAACACTGTAGCTCACCAGTGGATTAATCCATTTGGCGGATTAATAAGGATTAATAATTTTTTTTTTTTTGCAGGAGGGTACTGAGGATTGAACCCGGGAACATTTTACCTCCAAGCTACATCTCCAGCCCTTTTCTGAGTGTTTGTTTTGAAACAGGGTCTTGCTAGGTTGCTGGCTATCTTGCTAAGTTGCTGAGGCTGGTCTCGAACCTGCGATCCTCCTGTCTCAGCCTCCCAAGTGCTGGGATTCCACGTGTGCACCACCACGGCCGGCATGGTGGATTACTCATTTGAATGGACAACAGGGTGGTAACTATAGGCAGGTGGGGCATGGGCGGAGAGGGTGGGTCACTGGGGTGTGCCTGGGGGATTTATTTTCTCCCCAGCCCCCCCCACTCTCTCTTCCTCTCTCTCTTTCTCTCTTGCTCTCTCTTCCTCTCTGTTTCTCTCTCTCCCTTCCTCCCTCTCTCTCTCTCTCTCTCTCTCTCTCTCTCTCTCTCTCTCTCTCTCCCATGAGTTGAGCAACTCTCCTCCTCCGTTCCCTTCTGCAGTAATGTCTCTCTGCTTGGAGCTGTCCCACCATGGACTGAACCTCTGAGCCCAGAAGCCAAATAACCTTTCCTCCTCAAGTGGCTCTTGTCGGGCGTTTAGTCTCAGCAATGAAAAGCTGACACGCGTGAAACACAAGTGACCCCCGCGTGGGCGGAGGCGGGTGGGGAGAGGGAGAGCTTGGATGGGACTTTTCCTGCCGGGACGGACCGTCCTGTTCGACAGACGCCTCTCCACTGTGAATCACGGCAGGGATGAATGCAAGTCAACAAGACTGTTTTCCTGGCTCTGGCTGCACCCCGACTTTTAATTCTAAAACAGTAATTGAGAAGGACATAAATAGGACTTCACAGAAGAAGAAACACATGTTTCAGGAAGCTCTAAAACAATTCCGCCCCACTAATGATGAAAGAAATGTGTATCTAAACTCTTCTAACTGGTCAAGATAAGGATAGCAGTGAAGCCGGAGCTGGTCAGGCTGATTTGCAAGTGTTTGGTCAGAAGGCAGAGTTTGGAAAGTGCTAGAAAATACCCTCAGACAGCGTGACTCAGAGATGACAGTCCCAGGAATGTATCCTCTGGAAAAGTCTAGAGATTTATGAACAGATGTATGGATGAGAATATCCATTACTATCTTATTCCTAAGAGTAAAACCAAAACAGAACAAAAAGCAACAACAACAAGAAACAACATGCATATCCACTCACGGGTCTTTGGTGAAATAAATACACTCTATCCACGTCATTATCAAAGAGTATGTTCTCCAGAATACTTAAGAATATAAGAAAATGTTCACTATCTTTTAAGTGAAAAAAAAAAAAAAAAAAGAAAAGAAAAGCAAGTTAGCAAATGGTCTCTCCTAGTGATTTCAATGAGCTATTTCAGGGATGAGTTGAGATCATGAATATAAAAGTGATTTGTTCCTATCTTCTATGCTTTCGTATTTCTGGAAAAATTTGCTTTCCCAGAACCATATATTACTTTTATCATAAAGCATCTAATAAGGGGATATTAAAAAGTGATTTGCACCCTGGGAAGCGTGACACAGCTTTCTGCCGCTCACAAAAAGGAGGTCTTCTTATCCTTGTTCTCGGGAGGTATTGGGTTCTCCAGACACTGGCCGCACGTGTATTTGGGGTGCTGTTCTGATTTCCCCCAGCGTGTGGGGCGCTGAGGGGAGCAGGCATCTCCGGCGCAGCCCGGCTGTCCATCTGGAAGGAGGAGTGGGAAGAGGAGCTGGGGGTCATGGTGGGCAGCGCCCCCTACCGACAACAAGGCGTTAAGTCCTGGGAGCCATTTCTATGTTTTAGGAGGATCAGAGAGGCTAAAAAAATTCTCCCGGTCCTAGCACACATTCCTCCATTCCTTCTCCGTTTCTAGAGGAACAGAAGAGCAAGAAACCAAAGCTAGAGCAGCTCCCGGGGGCCAGAGCTCAGAGGACGAGAGACTTTGACAGACAGAGCCGCGCGTGTGGCTTCCAGTCCTGCCCCCTGCAAGTCCTGTTCTAGTGTCACCTCTCACGGCTGGTTTTCCTTTTCTCTTCAGTCTTTCTTTCTTTCTTTCTTTCTCTCTTTCTTTCTTTCTTTCTCTCTCTCTCTTTCTTTCTCTCTCCCCTTCCTTCCTTCCTTCCTTCCTTCCTTCCTTCCTTCCTTTTTTGCAGTACTGGGGATTGAACCCAGGGGCATTCTGCCTCCGAGCTATACCCCCAGCCCTTTTTTTTTATTCTTTATTTTTGAAACAGGGTCTCACTAAGTTGCGGAGTGCCTCACTAAGTAGCTGAGGCTGGCCACGAACCTGCGATCCTCCTGTCTCAGCCTCCCAAATGCTGGGATTACAAGCGTGTGCCATCACATGTGGCTTTCTTTTCAATCTTCATGGCGCTTGTCATCAGCTACAAATAGGACACAGATCTTTGCTTGCTTGCTTCCTTGTATATTTCTCTATATATAAAGTGTAAGTTTCAGCCAGGCGTGGTGGCACATACCTGTGATTTCAGTACTTGGGAGGCTGAGACAGGAGGATCGCAGGATCGAGGGCAGCTTCAGGAAGTAGTGAGAGTCTCATCAACCTGGTGAGACTGTTTCAAAATAAAATAAAGTAAAGTAAAGTAAAATAAAATAAAATAAATAAAATAGGGCTAGGGGTGTAGCTTGGAGGTAGAATGCCCCTGGGTTCAACACCCAGCATCACAAACAACAACAACAGAGCTGGAGGTGTAGCTCAGAGATAGAATGTCCCTGGTTCAATCAATCCTCAGTAGCAGACAGACAGACAGACAGACAGATGGACACTCACACACACACACGCACACGCACACAGCAGGTTTCACAAGAGCTGTGACTATTACTGTTCCTATTATTATTTTGTTTTCATCATATCGCCAGCATTCAGGCGAGTTTTTGGTGTGTAGTATGCGCTCAGTAAATACTCATTGGGTAAATAACAACCATTCACTTTGCAAAAAGGGGGAAAAGAAGTCCAGTGGTGTTAAGCCGCTTGTGCAAGGACACACAGTTAATAATGGAGAAGCTGGGACTCGAAATCAGGCGGATTCACCCCAGAACCCATGACTGAGGCCACTCCTCCACTCCATGTTTATGAATGATCATATTCTACTGATCCACAGGGGTGCGCTGAACATACTGGGCACTTTATAGATGTTTGTTGAATGAAGAAAAAAAAAGTATTTCCCTCCCTTTTTTATACCACCAGCGCCATCTCAATTCTCGACATGTAGCAGTTGCTGACTGGGTGTTTGTTGAGTGGCTGCAGGATCGAATAGGTTCATAGAGGAAAAGGAGGGTGGGGAGCTCTCTCTGCTCTGGACTCTGCTTCGAGCCAGAGAGAGGACGTTGCCAAGACGCGCCACACTTCTTTCAGAACCTGGGACAGAGCCCCGGGGCGCCCGCGTGCGGTCCCAGAGAGCGAGCTGGTCTTCTCAAGGCAGCTGGCCTTGTGTTCTCATCTCGATGGTGCCGTTATCTGTGAGGTCGACCCACTTGATAATAATTCCACCTTCCTTCTAGGACCGCAGTGAGAAACCAAAGCTACAATTGGAGAGGGAAAGCCGGGCGCCATCCCTGGCGCAGAAACAGCGCCCTGCTGACGTGGGAGCGGGAGTGAGGGGCGGAGGTCCCCAGCCCCGCGGCCCCGCCTGCGTCCTGAGCCGCCGCCCCTCGCTGTCTCTCTGCTCCCCTCTTTGCCTTATTAACCCCACGGACGACTCCGTCTACCTCCAACTTCCCGGCCATGGCTCCCCATCGTCTTTCTTAGCGCAAATCGAGGCTTAATTCCCCTCTGACTTCACACATAGATAAAAATTAACACGAGAGGTGCCCAGCCAGACCGCTCTGTGGTTTCAATGTTTTTTCCTTCGTTTGAAAAAAAAAAATTGTTTTTGAAGGGCCCAGGGTGGGGAGCAATCCTCTAACAGGGAAACCTCATCTTTAGCACCTGTTCACATTTCCTTTCTGGATTCTGCTGGACTGCGGACGCCCGGGCAGCAGGAATGATGCTGTGTTCTTCTCGGTTTTCTCTTTTTACGTAGCGTGTAGTAGGTGCTTGGTGAACACGGCCAGTCTGTACTTCCTGACTGCCATCAAGACTCATAAGAATTCCCTCCCTTCCTTCCTCTCTGCCTTCTGTTTTCCTTCCTTCTTCTTTTTTTTTTAAAGGCACTGGAGATTGAACCCAGGGGCATTTTACTTTTGAGCTACACCTTCAGCCCTATTTTATTTTTTATTTGGAGACTGAGGAGCTGCGGAGGGTCTCGCTAGGTAGCTGAGACTGGCTGTGAACCTGTCATCCTCCTGCCTCAGCCTCCCAAGCACTGGGATCATAAGCATGCACTACCATACCTGGCTAGTATGCTCATTTTAATTCCCTTGGATAAATACAGAGGAGCAGTGCAGCTGGGTCTTATGGTAGCTTCATTCCTATTCTTTTGAGGAATACCCACACAAATACTTGTATATGAATGTTCATGGCAGCACTATTTATAATAGTTAACAAGTACAAACCACTCTCATGTCCATCCAGTGAATGAATAAATAGCTAAACAAAATAGGGTAGATTCATACAATGGAATACTATTCAGCCATGAAAAGGAACGAAGTGTCGATACAACACGGATGAACCTTAAAAACATTATGGTAAGTGAGAGAAACCAGACGCCCACATCACAGATGGTATGATTCCATTCACATGAAATATTCGCAATAGACAGACTCAGAGAGATGGAGAGGAGACTGGTGGTTTGCAGACTGGGGTGGGAGTGGGGGCTATTGGATCCAGGGTTTGTGTTTGGATAAAGCCAGGGTTGCACAACACTGTGAATTTGCAGTGGATGTGCGTCGTGGTAAATTTCATGCAATAGGTATTTTAGGGTCTCCCCCTGGCCCCGGGGGGCTGGCTGGGCGGGGGCGGCGTACCTGAGCACACGGGCTCTCGGCTGCTCCAGTGGGGTCTGGAGGCGTTGACGCAGGTCAGCGTCTTGGCGCCCTGCAGCTCGTAGCCCAGGTGACAGTGGAAATGGGCCATGCCGCCTGCGTGCAGGTCCATCACCGTAACGTCCCCGGAGTCGGGCCGCCGGGGAAAACTGCAGCTCAGCATGAAGGCTGGGGAGACAGGCAGACCCGTCACTCCGCGAGGGGCACCCAGCGCATGACCCACATCCTGGGCGCGATTTGTGCTGAGGAGAGCAGGGGGGACCCTGGGGTGCGGGGTTCCTGGAGACGGTGCTCTTGTGATTTTGCTGATCCCGAGGTGCTGGATTTGCTGGCTGAGCACTTTCTCAGGGCTCAGAAATCCCCATTCTGCCTAGCCAGGGACAGGCGAAAGATGAGTCCTCCCTCGTACTTTTTTTTTTTTTTTTTTTTTTTTTTTGCGGTACAGGGGATTGAACTCAGGGGCATTCTACCTCTGAGCTATACCTCCAGCCCTATTTTTTATTCTTTATTTTGAAACAGGGTCTTACTAAGTTGCGGAGTGCCTCACTAAGTAGCTGAGGCTGGCCAAGAACCCGGATCTTCCGGTCTCAGCCTCCCAAATGCTGGGGTTACAAGGGTGCGCCACCACACCCAGCTTCTCATACTTTTTTAAAAATAGCATTGGGGATTGAACCTGGGGCATTCTGCCTCCAAGCTACACCCCCAGCACTTTTTACTTTTTAGTATGAAACAAGGTCTTGGCTAGGTTGCTTGCTGAGGGTCTTGCTAAGTGGCGGAGGCTGACCTCCAAGCTGCAATCCTCCTGCCTCAGCCTCCCAAAGACTAGGATGACAGTTGTGTGCCACTGTGTCCGGCTCCCATAATCCACCAGAGCCTTGGCCATAGCATAGACTTTTCTTTGGGCACAGGAAGGGCAAGACCACACAGGGGGGAGGCCTCAGTGTGTGTCTGAGTGCTGGAGATGCAGATTGCTGGTCTGTCCTTTCAGGCTTTGCTGCAGGGCTGGGCTGGGGAGTGAGGGACACGGGCCCTGGAGAGACAGTGGGACACCACCAAGTGGCTTCTACGCTCGCTTTGCTTTGTCACTTAGAAATGAGGTGGCCATGCCGGGCGTGGTGGTGCACGCTTGTAATCCCAGTACTTGGGAGGCTGAGACTGGAGGATCCGGGTTTGCGGCCAGCCATAGCTGCTTAGTGAGGCCCTCCACAACTTAGTAGACCCGGTTTCAAAATAAAGAATGAAAAAACAGGGCTGGGGTGTAGCTCGGAGGTAGAATGCCCCTGGGTTCAATCCCCAGAACCACAAAATAATAAAAATAAAAACAATAATCTGGGTGTGGTGGCGCACACTTGTCATCCCAGTACTTGGGAGTTTGAGACAGGAGGATCCGGGTTCGCGGCCAGCCTCAGCTACTTAGTGAGGCACTCTGCAACTTAGTTCGATTCACATGTAGACGGCGCCTCATATCCAGCGGGGAGGCTGAGGATTCCACCGACCGTGCAGACATTTTGGAAGCTGATAGACAAGGGGCTTCTGACCTCATGGAGCCCCCAGGAGGTGAGAAAGAGGGATGAGGAAGGAAGAGAGGAAGGAGGCTGGGAGGGGAGAGGGGGCAGAGGCAAGGCAGGTGGTCATAAAGGGAGCAAGAAGAGGCTGGCACAAGAGGACACAGGTTCGAGGCCAGCCTCAGCAGCTTAGCAAGGACCTCTGCAATTTAACGAGACCCTGTTTCCAAAGAAAAAAAAAGATGAAATAGGGCGGGGGGTGTAGCTCAGAGGCAGAATGCTCCTGGGTTCAACCCCCAGCACCACACACACACACACACACACACACACACACACACACAGCAAGAAAAGAGGGGAAGTAAAAAAAAAATAGAAGGGAAAAGAAAGAAAGGGACAAGAGAAGGAAGGAGAGGTAAGAACACAAGCAGGAGAAAAGAGAAGAAAGAAACTGCAGAGGGACACAGAGCGGGCGCTGGTGGCCGTGGGTGTGCGGGAGCCTCGTGCTGACCCTGGGGCCGTGGACGGGAGCAGGGGAGTGGCCGGGCTGGCTTTCATCAGCCTGCAACTGGACTCCGTGTCTCCTTCTATCAGGACTGTGTCTCAGACCCGGTAACCTGCTAGTAGACACCGCGACTTTCACCCAGGGAAGCCGCAGAGGAGCCCGGATCCTAATGTCTATCTTGATGCGTTTCTCCTGCTCCCTGGTACTTTGAAATCGCAGTAATTATCACAACCACCAGGGGATATTATTTAATATACGAATAAAGAAGCATGCTGATTCTCAAACCATACATGAGAACAGTATTTTGACAACCGCAGTTCCATATGACTAGCTCCTTTTTTTCAATTGCATATGTCACAATATATGCTTTTAAAAACAGTCTTCTTTTTTTTTTTTTTTGGTACTAGGGTTTGAACTCAAGGGCATTCTACCTCTAAGTTACATCCCTAGCCCTATTTTATTTTATTTTTTTAATTTTGAAACAGGGTCTCACTAAGTTGCTGAGGCTCTTGCTTCTTTGTTGTTGTTTTTTTTGCGGCACTGGGGACTGAACTCCGAGCTACATCCCCAGCCCTATTTTTTATTCTTTATTTTGAAACTGAGTCTCACTAAGTTACGGAGTGCCTCACTAGGTAGTTGAGGCTGGCCGCGAACCCGGATCCTCCGGTCTCATCCTCCCGAATGCTGGGATTACAAGCGTGCGCCACCACGCCCGGCTTCTTGCTACATTCTTGAGGCTGGCCTCCAATCTGCAATCCTCCTGTCTCAGCCTCCCAAGTACTGGGATCCCAGGTATGCACCACCATGCCCAGCTTAAAAACATTCTTCAGGGAAGGGAGAAGTCTGTAAGTTTTATTTAACTGCCAAAGGAGTCCCTGGCACAAAAAGTTTGCCGGTCTTGGTCCTGGCGGGGAGACTGAGGCAGATACCCTCACGTACCCTGGTAGTGCAGCTGGAAGGTGCCAGGGCTGTCATCTTGGAAGGTGCGGAAGTAGACGGAGATGGTGTTGGTGGGGCTGCGGATCACCTGGCCCTCCACCAGGAGCGTCTGGTTGGCCAGCACCGTCAGGCTGGGCCCGTCCACCCCGCGGATGGACAGCAGCTCCCCCTCGGACAGGTTCACACTCTTCACCTGGGGGAAGGGGGGGGTGGGCAGAAGAACACTGAGTCTCCCGGGCTGCGAGGACGTCACAGCAGTACCCCAGCCAGCCCCGAGTAAGCGGGACCCACGGGCCCTGCTGTGGTTGGCTACAGAAGGCTATCGAATGTCCCCCGAGGAGTTCATGGGTTGATGTTTGGAGCTGACGTAATTAAGTCATGTAATCTCATTAGTGGGTAAGTCTACTGTAGTGGATTTATGAGGTGGTCGCCGAGGTGCGTGTGTGATTGGAGGAGGTGGGTGCACAGCCTTACCAGACAGAGGTGAGATTTAAAACCTGGGGCACCCTGCTTTTCTTTCCTTAGTTTATAGGCAAAAGTTGAAGAATCAAATGAACTGGGCAAGGCTTCCGTGTGTGTGTGTGTGTGTGTGTGTGTGATTTTTCAACATGTCCCCTCCTCATTTCCAAGTTAGCTCACTGGGGCGATGAGTCGGGTACTCCTACTCATTCTGCAAAACCCCACTAGAATACCCCTGGTTGGAGCAGACAGAGGAGCTCGCTGGTCAGGACGGCAATAGCAAGCCGGACTCTGACAATCGGCCAGGGAGTCCCCGCAGGGCTCTTTCTGGGGTTACCTGGAGCTCCACCCCGTAGCCCGTGTAGACCGTGACATTGTAGGTGCACTCCAGGAAGTTGTTAAAGGGCAGCGGCGGGTAGTCGCTGGAGTCCATGTAGCCCTCAGGATCGGAGAAGCTCACGCTGCAGAGAGCTGGAGAAGGACCGAGTTAGGACTCGATTGGGCTTCGGAGGGAACCTGCCTTTTCCTGTCTCCCCGCTGCTGCCGAGACTTCTAGAATCAGTGTGATAACAGAAATGGCGAGGGCGCACACCGGGGCCCGCGGGGGACTGCTCCAGCCAGTCCAGGGAAGCCGCCCATTTAGAATCAGGTAAACAAAAACCCAGAGAGGGGCTGGGTCTGGGCCAAGCTCACCCAGCAGGTGGGATTCAGACCCAGAGCTTAGCTGTGTCACATGGGCACAAAATCAATGTATCGTGACAGCTGGGGACCCCTCTCCTGTAGACAAAAGACGTGGTCGCAGGCGCACATTATCCCATTCCAAAGAAACACGGGGAGAGCCATCCCTCGGAATCTGGGGAATTTGTTCCAGGACTTCCTTGGATATTAAAAACCGTGCACACTCAAGCCCTTCATGTAAGATGGTGCAATATTTGTACAGCAACTCTGCACACCCTCCTGTCCACCCTAAGTCATCTCTAGATGGCGCGAGTGAATGCTAGGGAAATAGTTGCTACATTGTATAGACTAGGGGATACAGAGGAGAAAATCCCCGCGCATGCGCAGTACAGATGCAACGATTTTCTCCCGAATACTTGCTGCCTATAGCTGGCTGAATGCAGAGATGAGAAGCTCGCAGATAGGGTAAAAATAAACACACTTTGGATTGGGACGTGGATCAGTGGCAGAGCTCCTGCCTAGCCTCTGAGAGGCCCTGGGTTCCATTCCTAGCAAGGGGGAAGAGACGGAAGGAGGGAGAGAGGAAGAGAAAGAAAGAAAGAATGAAAGAAGGGAGGGAGGGAGGGGGAGAGAGAGAGAGAGAGAGAGAGAGAGAGAGAGAGAGAGAGAGAGAATATGAAGAGGGAAGAGAGGGAAAGAAAGAGGGAAGGAACTTTGCAAGGCTAGTATTTTCTAAACAGGAAAGAAAGAAAGAGAAAGGAAGGAAGAGAGAAAGAATGAAGAAGGTAAGAGAAAGAGAGAAAGAAGGAAGGAACTTTGCAAGGCTAGTATCTTCTAAACAGGAAAGAAAGAGAGAAAAAGGAGGAGGAGGAGAAGGGGCAGAGGAGGAGAAGAAGGAGGAAGGAGAAAGAAAGGAAAGAAGGAAGGAAGGAGCTTTGCAGGCTCCTATCTTCTAAACAGGCTGAAGATTTCTGTTCCCAGGTGTAAGACTGTGGATCTCGCTCATCCGCTGTGCAGCCTCAGGCAGGTGCTTGGGGTCTCGGCTCTCGGTTGTTGCATCTGCACCATGGGGAGTGGACCCTGGGCGGCAGAGCCGGGTTCCCCGGGCCCCCAGCTGCGTACCTGGCGCCTGCTCGGTGGTGATGACCGTGGTGGTGATGATGGTGGACGTAGTAGTCTCCTGACTCTCCTCCGAGGCCGACCCGGTCAGCTCGTTCTCCGCCAGGGTCGCAGGGCTGGCGTCCTCGGCGGGCGCCTCGGGGGTCTCCTGGGGCTCCCCGGGTCTCTGGGGGAGCGTGTGGGCCACGTAGGGCTCAGAGGTGAAGGGGGCGATCTGCAGGGGTGCGGGCGTGGTGGGGACGGGCCCCTCCGGGGACGCGGGCTGGGAGGCGGCCCCGGCGTCCAGGTCCCCGGGTGGGCTGGGTTTCTCCGTGGTGATGGAGGGTGCTGCAGGGCGGGGTCCCGGCTTCTGGGGGTCCGCGGTGGCCTTGGGCCGCAGCTGCTTCCTGGCAGAGTTCAGCTGCTTGAGGGTGGGCGGCTTCTTCCTGGGGGCGGAGGCCTGGCTGGCGCTGGCCTCCTCGGGAAGACCTCGGTGCTCAGGAAGGTCATGGCGCTCCGAGGGCAGGGTCCCCAGCACGTCTCCCCCGGACTGCGCGGGCTTCGGAGGGGCCGGGGTTACTCCTTCCTCAATGCCTTCCAGTGCCCCAGAAGGGCCCACGTCTCCCGCGGGGTCAGCATCTGGGGGAGAGGAGAAAAGACACCAGTTAGCTTGGGGGTTGGGGTTCTTGGCTCCTGCCAAGATGGCCCCGCAGGCCTGCCAGACCGGCCATTCTGCCGTCTCCTTTTCCCCATCCCTCCTCCATTCCCTCCTTTCTTCCCTTTTCCTGAAGACTCAGGGACCGAGCCAAGAGGTAGGGCTGTGGGAACTGAGGGCGGGAGTCTCCTGGTCTAGTTATATATGTCCCAGATCGGCGGTGGGGCAGACAGGGAAGGAGAGACATCCCATGGGGTGTGTTAAATGCACAGGAGAGGCAAGTTCGAGTGCTAACAGGATGCCCAGGAGCGGCTCCGAGCACAGCCGGCCATGTCGCTCATGACCCAAGGACATCCAGCTAAAGGGAGGACCCAGGACACAGACCGGGAGCACCACCTTCTGCAATCTGTGCGTCTCGGAAACGAAACGACAGGATAACAAAAGGGACCTCTCCGGATACACAAAGGCTTGATGGTTGATCGCTGCGGCAGATTCCGAAATGAGGAATGTGTGAAACCCGTGGAGGCCAGGCCGAGGGAGGGGCGCGGGAGGGACTTTGAGGAGCAGGGAGCACCAGCAGGGATGATGCCGTGAGGGGGGGGGATGGGGGCCCCGAGAACAGCACGTGACTGGTTGTTGTCTTGGGAGGAACATTATCTACAGAGGTTTTTTGGAATTAAGGAAGAGCCACATTGAGATAAAACCCGCCCCCAATTGGAAATGCCGTAGGTTGAGAATGCAATGGCTGTACCCAACCCACAAGCACCCTTGAGAGCACCGGCACCGAGTCTGCGTCTCCCGCTCCGTGACGTGGCTTGGCCCCAGTCACCGCCCCACGTCCCGAGGGAGGACGGCGCTGCACAGTGCCAGCCCAGGGAAAGACCCCAGCTCAGAATTCCAGGTACAGCTTCCACCGAACGCATCTTGCTCTTTTTTTTTTTCGGTATTGGGGATTGAACTCAGGGGCATGCTACCTCTGAGCTACATCCCCAGTCCTATTTTTTATCTTTATTTTGAAACAGGATCTCACTAAGTTGCGGAGGGCCTCCCTAGGTAGCTGAGGCTGGTCGAGAACCTGGATCCTCCTGTCTCAGCCTCCCAAATGCTGGGATTATAAGCGTGTGCCACCATGCCCAGCTTCGAATCTTGCTTTTATTTATTGATTTAAACAGATTGTTTTGGTGCTGGAGATTGAACCCAGGGGTGCTCTACCTCTGAGCTACACCCCCAGCCCTATTTTTTTTAAAATTTGGAAACAGAGTCTTGCTTAGTTGCTGAGGGTGTTGCTAAATTGCTGAGCCCGGGCTCAAATCTGCAATCCTCCAGTCTCAGCCTCCCAAGTCCTGGGATTACAGAGGCGTGTGCTACTTCGCCTGGCTTGAGTCTTGCTTTTGTACGGTCATAGAATTCAAAGATCTTCGATTGAGCCCTGGTGAGGTGGGGACCGTCTATGGTTACTTGATAAAGGGGCCAGCCGGGCCCGGCAGAATCGCGCCTGCAATCCTGTACTTCTTGGGGACCCAGCTCTTCCAACTCAGGGTCAGCGGCTTCACCCCTGTGAGGTTTCTTTCTCTCCCGCTGCCAGATGGGGCTAAGATGATTCTCTACTTCCTAGGCCCCGTGCATCCTTTGTGGGTGCAGAGAAACACCGGGGGCAGCACCTCTTTCCTCCTAGCGAGACCTCAGTGAGCACCAGGTGCCTTCAACGTGTGTGCGTGTGCGCATGCGCGCTCTGGAGGAAGCAAAGCCAGTGGTGTGGACGGTCAACTTCCCCTCGGTGACCATCTTCTCCCTGTGCACGCCCCCCGCAGGTCACACACAAGCTGGAATCTCCCAGGCCTGCAAACCTCAGGCCAGGTGGAAGAGAGAGGAGGGCCAGTCGGCAGGCTGCAGCCCGAGCAGCCCAATGAGGGCCCCTCACAGCTGAGTCCCACCGCGAGGTCTCCTACGTTGGATTACAAGGGCCTCGGAGTGCCAGTAATTTAGCGATGTGCTCAAATGGGCTGATTGTTTCCTGGGGGCCCAGGACCATTAAGCTACATCCTCTTCCTCTTTCTCAGAGCATTTACAATGCTCCATCTCAGCGCTTTCGTGGGTTGACTCCGCCTGTCTTCATCACCTTCATCCAGAGCTGTCCTGAGATGCTGTCAATCAACAGAGCCACGGAGCGGAGACAGCGGCGCTGACCTTAAGGATTCAGGGAGACAGGTGCACTGATAACCAAGCACAGAGATCAGATAGGAGAGATGGAGGGTTTTTTTTTTTTTTTTTTTTTTGCGGTACTGGGGATTGAACTCAGGGGCATTCTACCTCCAAGCTACACCCCCAGCCCTATTTTTTATTCTTTATTTTGAAACAGGGCATCACTAGGTAGCTGAGGCTGGCCATGAACCCGGATCCTCCGGTCTCAGCCTCTTAAATGCTGGGAGTACAAGCGTGCGCCACCACGCCCGGCTACTAGATACTTTCTTAAATGAAAACAAAAACTTACAAAAGGAGCTGAGCCTTGATACTGTCTTGGGCAGCTGGGCCTGGCCAGCAGGGCCGCAGTGACCAGTTTGTGAAGGCGCACCTCTCGCTGGTGGAGCCCTGTGGCTCTCCGGGAGGCGGCTTTCCCCATGGAGCTGCGTGCTGCCACCGCTTTGGGGAGGCAGAGCTGGTGGTGAACCGCGGGTGTACTTTTGGTAAATGCACTACAAGACTGTGAGTTGCTGGCTGTTATGAATACCCAACCCGGAGGTTATTTCTGCTCCCTTCAGAGTCCACAGCAGGACTTGTCAAGCCTGCCTGTCTTGGAGGCAAAGGGCCCCTGGGTTCAATTCCCCGCACCCAAAACAAAAACAAAAAGCAAAGTAGCCGGGCGTGGTGGCGCATGCTTGTAATCCCAGCATTTGGGAGGCTGAGACTGGAGGATCTGGGTTTGAGGCCAGCCTCAGCGACCTAGTGAGACACTCTACAGCTTAGTGAGACCCTGTTTCAAAATAAAGAATAAAAAAAATAGGGCTGGAAGCGTAGCTCGGAGGTAGAATGCCCCTGAGTTCAATCTCCAGTACCGGAAAAAAACAAAAACAAAAACAACAACAACAACAACAAAAAAACAAAAAGCAAAGTAAAACAAAACAAACCCAAACCAGAAACAACAAATGACCTTCAGGCTCTGTGTATAAAGTGTATGGGAAACATAAATTAATTTTGTGTTTAGACCTAGGTCCCATTCCCAAGATAACTCATTAAACACACACAAATAGCCGCTGATGTGAAAAGGCCTTAACTCAGAAGCACTTCTGGCGCCAAGCGTTTGGGGTGAGAGGTGTTCAACCTCTCCTAGCCGTCAGAAGTTGGCCAACTCGGTCCTCGGCGCGCATGTGTGCGCCTACAAGCGCCTACAAGCGAGGGGGGCGTAGGGGGGAGGTCCCGGGGCAGCGCACAGACCACCCCCCATAGCCCCGCAAACGCGCATGTGCAGTGTCCCTGACTCTGTCCGAGGCAGAAGCTCGGGGCGCAGCAGGTGTTAAGAGTCTAGCGGGCCGGGCAAGAGAAGCCTCATGTCTCGGCTACAAGATTAATGATCTGACAATTGTCCTCTGTGAGCTGGCTTCTCCCACGCCAATGGGCCCCCGCTGTAAATCACGTTGTGCTCAGAAAGCCCTGAACATTCTTTTATATCCAGTTACATCTCATCAGAGCATCGACCGGGCGCCGCGGCCTTCTGTCTTCCCGGGGGTGAAGGAGCCCAGAGAGCCCTTGGCACCGCGCGAACAGCCTGATTAGCTGGGGCTGGGGGCTGGCCAAGTGATTAGCATTTAAATGCTCCTCTAGCCCCCACCTCCCTCTGTCCCCCCGCCCGTCCATCCCTGCCCACACCCAGTCCATTCAGATCTCCTGATCGCCTGTGAGTTCCTGCTCATGGTAGTCGACAGGGAGAGGAAGATAGTGAGATTTATCTGGGTGCAGGAACATCAGCGGGTCTCTGGGGGAGGAGAGAGGGGGAAATCTATGGGGGTTCAATGACCTATGAGCTTCTGTAGACGGGTATCCTGCTGGGGAATGATCCAGATGGTTTGCAAAGGGAGTCTAAAAGACCTTGTAAATCAACAATTTCTCTTAATTGGCTTTCTTAGATTCCCAGAGAAAAACAGAGATCAGAATTTGGGGATGCTTTTTAAGGATATGCTCAGAAGTAGCAAAGACCTGGGATTTTTTTTTTTTTTTTTTCGGTACTAGGGATTGAACCCAGGGGCATTCTGCCTCCAAGCTACACCCCCAGCCCTATTTTTAAAACTCTCTCTCTCTCTAGCTGCACCAGCCGAGCAGCTCTCCTCCACCGTGGCCAGGGCAATGGAGCGGGCATGAGCCCACATCAATCTTTCCTTCTCGAGACGGTTCCTATCAGGTATTTGGATCGCAGCGATGCAAAGCTAAAACACGGTTCCATCCCTTCTCAGCCCAGCCCAGCCCGGCCCAGACCAGAACCAAGTCCAAGCTAGCGGGATGAGGCCACTGTCTCTCCCAGGGACCCCCAGGGCAGATGCACCGGTGCACCACGCTGGGGAGACCGCTGGCGTCATCCCACGCCAAACCCCGGGCCCCTCCATTCTGACTCCGGAGCCTTGAAGTCGGCCTCCTGGAGTCCAGCCGGCCTCTGCCCAGCGCTAATGAGCTTCCCTCCCGCAACCAGGGAGAACAAGCCCTGGGGGTGAGCGCCCCGAAGGCACAGAGCAGCCCTTCCTCCAGGCCTGGTGCGCACGCGCAGTTGCTGGGGGCCGGGCCTGGGGGAGTGGGAGCATTTGGGGTCCTCAGGGCCCCCCGGGAGGGAGCGACACAGAGCGCCTCAGTGCCTGGCGCCCACCGGGCCATTTCTCCCTGGGGTGCGGGAGGATGGGGCTTTATTCCCTGGGCAGGCAGCCGGGTCTGCACACGAGGAGCTTTGACTCAGGGCCCAGAAGCAAGGGGAGCGGAGGCGGAGGGATGGAGCCGGGAAAACGCCAGCCCATCTTGCCCCTGGATTATAGGGCTTCCTTCCCGTGGTTTTCTTATAATAACAATGATGGCTAGGGCCACTTTTACTTTATTTATTTATCTATCTTTATTTTATATTTTATTTTTTAATTGGTGCATTGTAATCATACATCTTTGTTAGGCACAAGCTGGTAAAGGCATCCACGCACACATTTCTCATTTAACACTTCCCCAATTCCCGCCCCCTCCCTCGCCCTCCCTCCTTCTCAAGGTCAGTTTAGTGATTGACTTTGATGTGTTTGTGGAAGTCCATCAAGTGCATTAGGGTGTCCCCCCCTCCCCCATCACCTTCTGTTAAGTCAAATTCTTTGCTCATCTAAGGATTCTCCTTCCTCTGGAGTCCCTCTTATGTCCCATTTGCTCCCTAGCTTCCACATATTAGGGAGAGCATACGATTTTTTACTTTTTGTGACTGACTAATCTCACTTAACATAATGTTGTCCAGTTGCATCCATTTCCCTGCAAACGACATGATTTTGTTCTTATTTATTTATTTGCGGTACTGGGGATTGAACTCAGGGGCATTCTACCTCCAAGCTACACCCCCAGCCCTATTTTTTATTCTTTATTTTGAAACCGAGTCTCACTAAGTTGCGGAGTGCCTCACTAGGTAGCTGAGGCTGGCCTCGAACCTGGATCCTCCGGCCCCAGTCTCCCAAATGCTGGGATTACAAGCATGCGCCACCATGCCCGGCTTGTTCTTCTTTATGGCTGAGTAAAATTCCATTGTGTACATATCCCATAGTTTTGTAATCCATTCATCTGTCGATGGACATCTTGGCTGGTTGTTACTTATTTATTTATTTTTTATTTATATTTTTGTGGTATCCAGGATTGAACCTGGGATGTTCTACCTCTGAGCGACATCCCCGGTCCTTTTTTTTTTTTTTTAATATTTTGGTTTTGAAACAGGATCTCACTAGGTTGCTGAGGGTACTGCTACTTGCCGAGGCTGGTCTTGAACCTGGGACCCTCTTGTAATCCTAGCATTTGGGAGGCTGAGACTGAAGGATCCAGGTTCGAGGCCAGCCTCAGCTACTTAGTGAGGCACTCCTCAACTTAGTGAGACCCGGTTTCAAAATAAAGAATAAAAAATAGGACTGGGGGTATAGCTCGGAGGTAGAATGCCCCTGAGTTCAATCCCCAGTACTGCAAATAAATAAATAAATAAATAAATAAATAAATAAATAAATAAATAAATAAGTAAATAAATAAAACTCGCAATGCGCTGAATGTTGCACCCGAGTTCTCTCATCCCATCTTCAGAGCCTCTCTGGGAACCCTTACTCTCTCCATTCTGCCGATGAGGAAATGGAGACTCAGAGAGGAGACTTCCTGTGCCAAAGAAGCGCTGGGATCCAACCCAGAGCCGTCTTATATTTGAGGTCCCCAACTACTCACCCTGCTCTATTTTAAGCGCCCTTAAAAAGCATTCTAACTACATTGTTTAATTTTCACAAAGGAAGTTGGTTCACGCGTTCAATCACTCGTTCATCCATCCGTACCCTCGTATAGTCATTCAACAAACACGGGAGAACCCTGTGGTCCCCCGGCGATTTGCTCACCCCCGTGTGGAAGGAGGTGTGCACCATGTTGGAAACAGTCCCTGTTCTAAGTGGGAGGGGGTAGGAGGTTGGCGCTGTAGCTCCAGAGCCCCCGTCTTTCCCTTTCCTCCGGAGGCGGTGGAATTGAGATGGAGGGGTGCCCCCAGGTTCGTCCTCCTCCCTCGCCTGTGGAGTCTGGGTTTCCCACTTGGCCTAAGAGAACCAGATGGGTCCCGGCCCCTTGACCACAGCAGGCTGGGTGTCTCGGTGTCCAGCACCAGAGCTAAAGAATGCCTCGTAGCCCCTGCCTCGAGCATCGTGGCCCTAAACCCACCTTTTGATGTTTTTCACACATTTTTACTGACGCGTAACACACACCTAGAGAAGCCCACCGGGTTGTAGAGCCGGGCTTGATGAACTCTCTCCACTGGTCACGCCTGGGCCAGCGACAATCAGGTCAAGAGCAAGGCATTGGCCACACAGTCTCCATCTGTGGCCACCCCCTCTGCTGCTTTCTGTCACTCAGGATGAGTTCTGACCACTTACGAATTCTTTGGATAATTACCTGACATGTTCGCTTTTGTACTGACTTCTGTGATATTTGGATGCATTGTTCCGTGTTGATATTTGGATGCATTGTTCCGTGTTGCGGTAGCTTGTTTATTTTGTAGGGCTGTGTAGTATTCCATTCTACGACTCTACCACCATCAATCTGCTCTACTGCTGATGGGCATGTGACTTGCTCCCAGCCTGGGGCGATTGTGAGTAGCACAAGGGCCGACCGTCTGTGACTCCTTTCTGGTGCGCGCACACTCATTTTTGTGATGTATATTCTCAACAGAACATGGATGTAGGGCGCGGCTCACCCGCCTGTAGCAGTTACTGCCAAAGATGTAGCAAAAATATTTCTGCTTTGGAATGAAAAGTCTATTCAGCTGCTTCCTTATGATGCTAAAACTAGCAGAGCTATGGAAACCTAATGTTGTTTATATAAATACTAAGAATAATTACTATCTTTATCGCATTCTGCGGTGTCTCTCCTTCAAGGGCTTGGGAATAAAGGCAAACACTAGGCACCAAATGAATGCTTTGATTAAAAAACCCGAACGGCAGCACATTTACAGAGGCCCGCCAGACACGAATCCAATATCCGCGTTCAATTTCCAAGGGCCCGTCGGCCGCGGTCCCTCCTTATTTTGGTGTCTGCGCCATGAGCGACACCTCATTACACCCTTGAGTGGAGATTGCTTCTCGTGGCTCCCTCTTTAACTAGGCTTGAAATGAGTCCAGAGGCTGCACCCGCCTGCGGGGAGCTTTCAGGATGGTGGGGTTGGAGGGCGGGGCAGGGCGCCCACCCAGCTGCAGAAGGAACTGGAGTTCCAGGTGACACCAGCCAAGGAGCGATCCTGTCCCCAGCCCGCCTGGCCAGCGAGGGGCGTCCGGATGAGTCAGGGCCGTGTGCCTGGGGCCAGAGCTGAGACCCGGCAAAGGTCTGAGCTCTCTGCAGGTCGGGGAGGCGTCCCTCGGTCCTGCTCTGTTTGTCTCTGACGTTTTCGCTGCTGTATCTTTATGCCGTGTCTTTTACCAGCGCTGCCCAACTCTCTGACACACAGAAACACCCACGCCCACTCAAGCTACCACTAACATCTCTCTCTGTTCCTAAAATCTTAGATAATACTGCTCTTACAAAGCCTCCCATATTTGTGTGTTTGTGTTTTTTAGAAATGGAAAGGACTTCTTGTTCTTTTCCTCCTCCTCCTCCTCTTTTTTTTTTTTGGTACTGGGGATGGAACTCAGAGACATTCTACCTCTTAGCTACACCCTCAGCCCTGTTTTATTTTTTATTTTGAAACAGGGTCTGTGGCTAAGTTGCTGAGGGTCTTGCTAAGTGGCTGAGGCTGGCCTCAAACCTGCGATCCTCCTGTCTCAGCCTCTCAAGTACTGGGGTTCCAGGCACCCGGCTACAATTTTTCTTTTATAGTTAGGGAAATTGAGACCTGGAGAGGGAAATTGGTTTGTCCAGGATTACCCAGGAAGCGATAAACAGGACCACAGCGATGGTACCGAGGCAAAGCTGTCCTGACAACCCTTTGTGACTTGGAAATACTGTTAAGCATCCGCCGCCCTGACCTCTGGACACCAGGCACACCGCTGAGCATCGGTCCCCTCCCTGTGACCGGGGGGCGGCCTGGGTGCTGCAGCTCGAGGCTGCCGCCCAGCATCAAAAGTGACCACATACGGCTAGCTTGGAAGAACAGCGAAACTCAGAATTCCCACTGTGGTGTCTACTGGATACGTATTGCTTCTGCGCCATTGTAAAGCCAAAAAAGCCGTAAGTCGAATTACTGTAAGTGCAGAAGTGTAGCCGGGGGCGGGGGTGCACGCCTGTAATCCTAGCACTTGGCAGCCTGAGGTGGGAGAATCTGCAGGTTCGAGACCAGCCACAGCAACTTAGCAAGGTCTCTCAGCATCTTAGTGATACCCTGTTTCAAAATAAAAAAATAAAACAGGGCTGGGGGTGTAGTTCGGAGACAGAGCAGCCCTGGGTTCAAACCACAGCAACAACCGAGTGTAGAGCTGTCGGCACCTCACTAAGAAGAGTCATGATGGTGACGGAGCCCTGCTTTGCTCTGTGAGCCCCAGCTAAACGTCCCACCTCGCTCGATCAGCGTATTGACTCCTGCTCAGGGCCCTGTTAAAGATGGAAACTGAGGTTCAGGAGCGTGGAATTGCTGCCACGTTTCTGCAACTGTTTTGGCACCGTCCCTGGGTCTAACTCTAGAGCAAGGGGCATCATCATCATCATCATTATCATCACCCCTCCTCCTCTTCCTCCTCCATTTTCTTTTTCTTCTTTTTTTCCTGGGGATTTAACCCACAGGCATTGTACCTCCAAACTATACCCCCAGCCCTTTTAAAATTTGTTGTTGTTTTTTTCTTTTTGCGGTACTAGGGATTGAACTCAGGGGCATTCTACCTCTGAGCTACACCCCCAGCCCTATTTTTTATTCTTTATTTTGAAACAGGGTCTCACTAAGTTGCAGAGGGCCTCACTAGGTAGCTGAGGCTGGCCAAGAACCTGGATCCTCCGGTCTCAGCCTCCCAAATGCTGGGATTCCAAGCCTGCGCCACCACGCTGGCAAAATTTGTTTTGTTTTGAAACAGGGTCTTGCTAGGTTGCTGAGGGTCTCACTAAATTGGTGAAACGGGCCTGGAATCTTCAATCCTCCTGTCTCAGCCTCCCAAGTACTGAGATTTCAGGCCTGTGTCACCCACCTGGCTGGCCCTCCTTATTCCCGGGGTCCTGACTCCTTTCCCAGTGCTCTCCTCCTTGACCGCCCTCTCTTTCCGGGGTGGCTTCCCTCCCCTCTTCCTGGTCCTCTTCTTCCCTACGCGCTCAAGGCTTATAACACGAGAACAACAATTCCCCGGGCCGCAGCTGCGCGACCCTGGTGGGCGAGATAATTCAGTATTGATCCTCCCGCAGTGAACGGAGGAGGGAGATGAATGCGGGGCCTTGTCGGGGAGCAAACAGCGTTGGTTGGGCAGAGGCTGTGACAGGCGGGATGACATGCTTTATTAGCCCGATGACAAGACAATGTCTTACCGTAATTTCTGCTCAGAGCCTGGGTGATGGTACCCAAATACGTTTGGGAGGCGGTCACGCAGCGCGGGGAGCAAATGAGAAACACGGCGAGGGGAGGCTGGCTGGGAGGAGGCTGGCGGGGGTGGAGGCTGGCGGGGGTGGAGGCTGGCTGGGAGGAGGCTGGCGGGGGTCGGAGGCTGGCGGGGCAGAGATGGGGGGCGAACCTGGCACTTCCAAATGGAAGTTCTACCTCCAAACTATACCCCCAGCCCCTGCAGTGACTGTGCAGACCCTCATCTGCCAGGGACGGCGCAAGGGGGCGCTCTCTCCTGGGCCATTCTCAGCGGATGCCTGGTCTTCCTCCAGATAGAGGCTGCCGGTGTCATGGGTGCAGAGACCCTAGGGGTGGCTTCCTGAAACTAGTGCTTCCCTCTCCCTCCCTCCCTCCCTCCCTCCCTCCCTTCTTTCCTTCCTTCCTTTTTTGGTACCGGGGATTGAACTCAGGGGAGTCCTACCTCTGAGCTACACCCTCAGCCCTTTTTATTTTGAAAGAGGATCTCGCTAAGTTGCTGAGGCTGACCCCGAACCTGCAACTCTCCTGTCTCACCCAATGTTTTTTCAAAATACCACTTGTAGCAGTAGATTCTCTAGGGCTGATTTTTAGAAATGCACATTCTCGGGCTTCATCTAGACCCTCAGAATTAGAGTTCTGGGGTTTGGGGCTCTGGGTGCGTCTCACGCCCATGGATATTTGGGAATCATTGTCTTCAGAAGTTCTGGGCACGGAGAGAATTACATCCCATAATACCCCACCATGTCTTACACCAGACCAGTTGCTTTGAACATCATAATACTCAATAAGTGATTTTTTTTTTTTTTTGGTACTGGAAATTGAACCCAGAGGCCTTCTACTTCCAAGTCACACCCCTAGACCTTTTTATTTTATTTTGAAACAGAGGCTTGCTAAGTTGTTGAGGGTCTCACTAAATTGCTGAGGCTGTCTTCCAGCCTGTGATCCTCCTGCCTTGGCCTCCCAAGTCCTGGGAATACAGGTGTGTGCCACCACGCCGGCTGATACGGGATATTTTCATAATACTTTTTCATGTACGGTCACGTCTCTCGCCCCATTTGATCCTAGAGCAAAAATCTGGTGGAAGGGACCTCGTTCCTCTCATCTATGAGTGAGCAGACTGCGGCCCAGAGAGGTCAAGGGTGGCCAAAGGCCTCACGCCCCGCAGCCAGTCTGGCTGACATTCACTCCCTGGCCTCCTTCAAACACGACTAAAATATCTAGAGGGCCTCCGAGAGTTTCTGGAGGTCATTGGCTCTCAACCGAGGGTGAGTTTGCCTCTCGGGAGACATTTGGATGTCACACCTGGGGTGACACCGGGGTGGGGGGGCTGCAGAGGCAGAAGATACTGCCCAACATAGTACGATGTGCTGGACAAGCGCCCCCTGCCCCCCCAATAAGGACATAGCCAGCCCAAACATCCCTGGTGCAGGTTGGGGTGGGGAACCCTTACCATGAGCTCACGGTCCCTCTGACCCAGATCCCAGTCCAAGTCCATTGGCTGCTTCTGTCTGTCTGTATATGTACATACGTGTGTATGTATGTATATATGGGTGCATATATGTATCTATGTATGTATACATATATGTTTGTATGTGTATAGTATGTATGTGTGTGTACGTGTGTATGTATTTTGTGGTACTAGGGATTGAACTCAGGGGCATTCTACCTCCCAGCTACACCCCCCAGCACGATTTTATTTATTTATTTTGAAGCAAGGTCTCATTAAGTTGCTGAGGGTCTCGCTAAGTTGCTGAGGCTGGCCTGGAACCTGTGCTCCTCCTGTCTCAGTCTCCCAGCTTCTGGCCAGCTTTAAGCACAAACCGGATGTGACTGGCTGGAAACGTTGTGTCCCTCTGATCTCCCTGGTTCCTGGAGGGAATAAGAAGGGCGGGAACCGAGACCAGCTAAGGAAGCATTCTGGACCTCTGCACAACACTGGCCTCACCTCCTTGCTGGGCCTCAGTCTCCTTCTCGGTACATGGGGGTAGAGGGATTAGGTGACCCATAACTCCTGTCGCTTTAAAACTGCACTGCCATCTGATTCTCTCTGACTCTCCCTTCCTGGGTGACCAACTTTGGCAGAGGAGAGGAGACGGGAGAGGCCGGCCGTGGCAGAGACCGTCCCTGCCCATCCTGGAGGCTGGTCTTCCTGCCCCGCCGGCCAGATTTGCTCGGTGTTCTAAAGGAACTCCCAGGCCGAGGCGGCAGCTTCGCACGGGAATCGGATGGTAATTTAATTGATGGCCTGGGCGATACGCCACAGTCATTAAATTGCTCTGAAAAGCCAGCCCATTGCTCTCTGCAGAAGGCTTTGTTTGGATAGCGTCCTGTGCAAGGATTCAGAAGCTTTCCCACTGGACTCTGGGAGCAGGAGGCGTCTTCCATGCCCATGGTCAGATAGGGCAAGCCCCCTCAGCCTCTGTGGGCATCCTGACCACCAGGGTCTGGGATTCATCAGTCCTTCCAGCCTCCTCCTCCTCCTCCTCCTCCTCCTCCTCCTCCTCCTCCTCCTCCTCCTCCTCCTCTCCCTCCTCCTCCTGTGTGTGGGACTGGGGACTGAACCCAGGGGCAGCCTACCTCCGAGCTACATCCCCAGCCCTATTTTTTTTTTTCTTTTACTTTGAAACAGGGGTCTCCCTAGTTTGCCAAGAGTCTCACTACTTGCTGAGGCTGTCCTCGAACCTGTAACCCTCCTGTCTCAACCTCCCACATACTGGGATTACTGGTGTGCACCACCACGCCTGGCTTCCTGCCTCTTCCTCTTCTCCCTGTCACCTTCTCTGCAGCCTTGGAGAACCCTGTGGTACTTCAGTCCCTCCGTGCTGCCTGGCATCTATGCAAAGTCCCCAAATTCACTGTTCTGTGGCTACTGGGAAGAAAGTCACAAAAGCAGCTGCAGGTGCCTCCTCGACCTCCTGGACAATCGCAGCGCCTGCCTTTGTGGTAAAGGCTCTGACAAGTTCTGCAGCTAAAAGGAAAAGCATTCGGCTCGGGTGAAATTACGCTTTCCACGTCATTTGCGCATGGATTCTCCTCCCTCTCCCCTCTGTACCCGCATCCCTCTGATCCACATCTTGTAGAAGAGCAGTTCACAGAATTCCAGCTGGGGAGACACGGACCCAAAAACAGAAGCGCGGGACGTTCACCCCGGATTTCAGGGTTCGCCGTGGAAAGGGCCCCTGCTGGACTGCCGGGCTCAGGTGGCCTCGGTGTCACTTCCCAAGCTCTGCGCGTGGGGAGAGCGGGTGGGAAGGCCCGAGGGCCACAGCCGAGCCTGGGGCCGCGGGATCGCGGAGCCCACGGAAGAACGTTTCATTCACTACCTGACGGTGGCGGCTCACGGCGCGAGCTCCACGCGGCCTCGGGTCCCTCCTCTGAAATGGAACCCAGCGCGACACCTGGCTGGGGAGCCGTGAGGGCCAGGCGGGCAGAGGCGCACACACAGCCTGGGCGTAGGAGGCGCTCGGTGAACACACGAGCTTTGGATTTCATTACGTCACCGCGGCCTTGGAGGCCCCGCCCCCTGCCGGCCACACCCCCTCACATCAGCCCTCCGCGGACCACGCCCCTCTACTGGCCACGCCCTCTCACGGGCCTTCCGCTGACCACGCTCCTCCCATCAGCCTTCCGCCGGCCACGCCCCCTGCCTGCAGCCCTCTGCTGGCCACGCCTCTTCATTGGCCCTCTGCCTGTCATTGGTCCTCTGCTAGCCACGCCCCTTGTCAGCAGCCCTCTGCTGGCCACGCCCCCTCTCATGGGCCCGCCACTGATCATGCTCTCCAATGGCCACGCCCTCCCATTGGCCCCCACTGGCCACGCCCCCTCCATAGGCCCTCCACTGGCCACGCCCCTCCCAGCAGCCCTCTGTTGGCCACTCCCCCTCTCGTGGGCCCTCCGCTGGCTACGCCCCCTCTCATGGGCCCTCCGCGGGCCACGCCCCCTCTCATGGGCTCTCCACTGGCCACGCCCCCTCTCATGGGCCCTCCGTTGGCCACGCCCCCTCTCGTGGGCCCTCCGCTGGCCACGTCCCTCCCATCGACCTCAGGTTCCTTCCGCACGCCTTGGCCCTTACGTTCTCTCTTCTCTTAGCATGAGACAGGCGCTCCTTCCCCAGTGCTCCCCCAGCACCTGCATCCAGCCCTTTAATTTGGTGGGCAGCTCTCCTGAGCTCGGGCGACACGGTGGAGACAGGACTGACCCCTAGAAGGAAAGCCAGAGCGCAGGGAAGAACGCCAGACCAGGAGAGGCGACCACAGCGGGGCCATGGGACGCTCTCAGCGTGTGGCATGTTAATGGCCCGTTTCCTGGGCGCCCTTCCCTGTCCTGGGCTGCGGAGGACAAACCGCAAGTGTTTACTGAGTCGGGAGAGGCCCTGGGGGCAGCAAAGGTTGGCACTGAGCCTGGGCCCCCTACCCCCTTAACCAAACACACCTGCCAGCTACCAGGACTTTAAAAACAGCGTCTACACCCGCGACCAACCAACAGCAAACCCTCGAGGAGGAGAGAGAATGACCTGGTTTATTCTATTTGAAGAACTCAGAGTTCCCAGCACCCTGGGTGCCTTTCAGAGCTCCATTTTTATTTCTTAAGGAAAAATAATAAACCAGGTTAGCTCTGGAGGAGATGAATCGGAACGGAGGCGGGCTGTCGGGCGGTCCGACTCCCTCTGGAATGCTTTCCTCGTCGGTTCCAGCCAGAGAGAGAGAGAGAGAGAGAGAGAAGACACTGTTCTTCAAATAGCTCTCCTCTTTTCGGGGAACGTGTAATCGTCTCAATTAAAACACAGACCAGAATATTTAATGGCACGGAAATTGATTTCAATGCTATTTAAATAATTTCCCCCTAGAGAAGCCGGGTATTACTTGGCCTAATTTGGGGGAAGCAGACATTCCCTTCCCGGCTCAGATCTTGCAAACGCGAGGCTCTGTTCACGCAAGGCAGATCTGAATGTGTGTCAGGCTCAGCCGACCTTCCCAGGCTCCGGGAAGCGTCAACGCAGGAAACTCAGGTCTGCAGGAGACGTGTGCATGCGTGGTGCTTAGAGGAAGCGGGTCTCAGGTGCACCGTCTTTATCCCTTTCTGGAGGGGACTTCCTTGACAATCTGCCCGGCACAAGGCCCTGCAGGTGCTGCTCATGAGTCAGGAAAAGTGGGGGCCGAGAGGAGGAAAGGCCGGTGTCGGGGGTCCCCCCAAGACACTCGAATGTGCCTGGCCTGTGGGAGACCTACACACGGGCTAGTTCTCAGTCATCTGTCTTGGAAGAGGGTGTAAGGAAGGCAGATGAGCCTGTATCGTAGCTGGCCAGGTACTCTGCTGGTCAGTGCGTCCAGTAAGTCCTGGACATTCTAAATCCCACCTGCCAGTCATTTCCCCTTACTTTTGACAACAGCGGTGGATTTAAAGCAGGAAGCAGCAAGCTACAGCCCACAAGTCACATCTGGCCCTCCACTTGTTTTTGTAAATAAAGTTTTATTGGGACACCGCCATTTTTTTTTTCTTTGAGGTCTTATCTATGGCTGCTTTCCTGGTACCAAAGCCGAGAAAAATGGTTGCCTCAGAGACTGAATAACCATTAAAGCCTAAAATATTTACTACCTGATCTTTTAGAGAAAAAGGTTCCCATCCCCCACTTTGAAGCATGAGCATATGAAATAACTATTTGAGTAGGTTAAAAGGAGAAAAAAGTCAAATATTGGCAATTATATGTGGTTCATTCTTTTTGTGTGTGTGTGTGTGTGTGTGTGTGGTACTGGCGATTGAACTCAGGGGCATTCTACCTCTGAACTACACCCCCAGTCCTATTTTTTATTCTTTATTTTGAAACAGGGTCTCACTAAGTTGCAGAGAGCCTCACTAAGTAGCTGAGGCTGGCTGCGAACCTGTGATCCTCCGGTCTCAGCCTCCCAAGTACTGGGATGACAAGCGTGTGTCACCGCACCCAGCTCATGAGGTTCATTCTAGTGCCATGTTCTGCTGTTAAACCCTAGAAGACCTATGGTTCCCTTCATCCATCGTCCTCATTTGTATCTCTGGAGTAAACAGAACTAAAGCTCAGAGAGGTTAATAGACTTGGCCGAGGTCACACAGCTGGAAAATGGCGAGATTGAGACACCAGCCCAGGGGCTTGCGTCCAAGGTGCTGAGCCATTCCTGACCAAGTCTGTGCTTTGCCGTCAACTGCCATGCCCTCCCCGTCCCCAGATATCCACATCTTTCCCTGCAGTGCCTGCCCTAGCAAATGCACCTCAGAGCACGCCAAGAATCCCAGATTGCCATGACCCCGAGTTCATTCTTTCTGTTCCCAGCACTCAATCTTGGGATTGGAATCCTTGATCTGAAAGATAGCCAATAACTGTCCACGTCAGAGGGTTCAGATGGGTCTCGAGAGTGATGGACGGCGGTTAAACAGAGCAGAGGTGACGCAGCCCCATTTGCAAAGCCCCCTCTGCTTTCTGGCTGGAACTTGCAAAGGGCGAGAGGCAGAAACAACAGGACTAGTCCAGGAGGGACGCCAGCAAGCCCCGGAGACTCACAGGGGAACAAGGTTGGGGACAGATCTGCGTGGGGTCCATTGGTCCTAGGGTTGCACTGGACGTGGGCCCGCGGGGTCGGGTGGAGAGGGCGGAGGCTGGAGAAGGCATCCCGGCATCTGCTTGGAAGCCAAGGAGGTGGAGCTGCAGGCTCCCCTGAGACAGGAGATGCGGAGGAAGGCGCAGTTTTGGGGGAAGAGCAGATTCGCCATGTTGGTTGCTGCAGAAACGGGGAACTATTTGAGACGGTTCTTGGGAAGGTTAAGTGAGATACTGCTTGTGCCGTGCTGGGTCCCTCGAACGCATGGTTTAAGAAGGTGGAAGGGTATCAGCAAAGGCACTGTGACAGGATGGACAGAAAGTAGGTTCCAGGGTCAGGGAGCTGTCAGTCAACACCCACAGGTCGCCACTCACTCAGAGACGCCAGACACCTCATTTGATTGACACCTCACTTTTCCTAACCTGGTGACACAGAGACCTGATGACCAGGAAGTGCACCAGGGGCTGGATTGGCATATTTCCTTTGGCCTTCGCAGGTACCCTGACAGGTAGGGGCTGCGGCTCCCAGGCTTGTGTTATAGATGAGGACAACGAGGCCCAGAGAGGGGAACACACTTGCCTAAGGTCGCACAGTAAACCTGGAGCTGGACCTGGAGTCCAGGCCTGTGGCCCTGTAGTGCACCAAGGTAATAGCATCTGCCTCCCTCGTGGTTGCGGGGCCGAGCCTCGGGGAAGGGATAAGTGGCGCAGCATCCAGCACGCAGGAAACCATTGCAACGTGCAAGCACTGAGTGGCACCAGCAGTCTTACTGTAGGAGCTCAGGGGAGCTGGGACGCGGCACTCAGGGAGACTTCCCGGAGGAGGTGGCGTGAGTTCTGAAACTGAAGAGCCATTCACCAAACAGGGAAGATGGTGGGAAGAAAGGAAAGTGGGTGTCACCGTTCAAATTATGATCTCAGTCTGAGACTGAGACCTCCAGCCCCTGTGTGCAAGCCAGTCCCTCCGCCTCCGGGTTCGAGTTCGACTCTCCTGACCTCGTGCGCCTCTCTTGCGGAGTGAGTCCTGTCTTGATGACTAGTTCGTGCTCTGGGCCCTGGGCTTTCAGCACCAGCCTGTGCACGGGTTGGTCCTTGGGGCTCCACTTTCTTTTCTTTTTTCTTTTTCGCGGTACTGGGGATTGAACTCAGGGGCATTCTACCTCTGGGCTATACTCCCAGCCCTATTTTTTATTCTTTATTTTGAAACAGGGTCTCACTAAGTTATGGAGTGCCTCACTAGGCAGCTGAGGCTGGCCTCGAACCCGGATCCTCCGGTCTCAGCCTCCCAAATGCTGGGGTTACAAGCGTGCGCCACCACGCCCGGCTTTCACTCCTTTTTCTGACTCAGTGTTTGGGCTCTTTGATTGAGAATCACCTCTGAAGCTTTGTAGACTAGTTCAGTCCCCTGATTCCTGAGTACTCTGTCCTCCTCCTTCCTCTTCTTTTTTTCCCTTCTTCTCTCCTTTGTCCTCCTCCTCCTTCTTGTGGTACTGAGGACTGAAAGCAGGAGTGTTCTACCACTAAGTTACACCCCGAGGCCTATTTTACTTTTTTTTTTGTTTTGAAACAGAGTCTTTCTAAGTTGGCGAGTATCTCACTAAGTTGCTGAGATTGGCCTTGAACCTGCAACCCTCCTGAATCAGCCTCCCAAGTACTGGGATTATAGGCATGCACCACCACACCTGGCTCAACTTTGGGTTTTTGCAGTGCCTATATCTCATGCCCAGTAAGCATGTACTACTAGTCTCCTCTGTACTGATTGCTTCTCCTGTAAATCATCATTCATTGTCTCCCCCAGTAGTGTGTAAGTTTTGTGAGGGCAGGGACCATGATTCATCTCTAACCCTTCCTTCAAGATTCCTTGCAGTGAAAGGGCTCAAGAAAAGATTGTGAGTTGTTTGCACTGAATGCATGCCTTAAACTGAGGTTTATCTTTGAGTCGCATATAACTCATTCCTTCATTAGCCCTGTAACGATCTTGACCATGTGAAATCAGGATATGGGGAAAGATTTTCCCACTCAAGTTCCCAAAGGAAAAATACTTTTGTAGTTATCAGAAGCAGAATCAAATGTTGAGAAAAGCAGATGCCTAAGTCAACGGCACACTGTTTTTTCTTCAATACACAGAAATCACAAAGTTTTCATCGGGAAATTAAGTGAAACTGGGAGACATGTGACAAACATGATCAGCATCCCAGGATTAGAAGGAGACTTGAACAGCCTGCAGCACGGCGGCATTTCAGGACAATGGACAGCAGTTACCGTGAGTACCTCCTGCAAAAGCGTAAGGTGGTCCTGAAGTGGACAGCGACTAAAGAAATGGTGCCCTTAAAAGCTCTTACATCTATGTCTGCACATCTGAAGGTCGCTCTCCAAGTCCTGTCTCCCCTTTGCCCTTCTGACCCCTTATGTTGCCATTTTATCTCTTTTTTATTATTTGTATGCAGTTTTTGCCTCTTCTGACCCCTTAGCTAGGAAGGAGAGTTTGTTAGAGCAAAGGGGCCTTCCAGCAGTGACCCCATGGGTCTCTCCCCTTCACCTGCTCTGCAAATTATCCTCCAAGGAAGAACTCTGCATTGAAATAGTTGCTACAGGCGAAGGACACTTGCCACATTCTTTCCAAGATTGTCAAGAATAAAGGGAGATATCAATAATAAATATTTTCCCTCTCTTGGTGACAACCATTTTGTCCTCACATGATAGCTCCCAAATTATGCAAAAGCTCTCCTCTTTCTCTCATTTGGGAGGGAAAGAAACATTTTTTTTCTCATTCCAGCTATTGTGGTCATCCTATCTGAAGCCAGAAATCTGAAACTCTCCTCTTTCGGCTCCACGAATATCCAGTTACTCACAAAGCTTCGTTCATTCTCTTAACTTTCCCACTTGCTTTACCTCTTTCCCAAGCTACCATCATCTCTTGCCTGGGTCCTTACAATGGCCTCCCCACTAGATTCCCTGGCTCCAATCTCTCTCTCCAGAAGACGGTCTTTTCATGGTGATTTTTCTAAATTTCCATTATGAACATACTACTCTGCTTAAAATCCTTCAGATCTTCCTCTCAGAACAACATCTGATTCCTTTAGCCACTGGGCACAAGACTTTTCAATTCCAGTCTAAGATTACATGTATACCTTCAACTCCCCTTCTTACTCCAGACCTTTTATAATTCAACTATCAAATTATGCAAGATAATACCACTTTCCATGCATTATACAACATGTGTCGTGGTTAGAAACGCAGGACCAAGAGTGGACTGCCTCAGTTTGGATCCAGTTCTGCAATTTTCTAGCTATATGTAAGGTCCTTACGCCCAATTTCCCTCCTTTAAACAGAAGAAAAATATAATGGTGTCTATGTCAGAAAGGTGTTGTAGTTGAAATGAGATAGTTCACACCAGTCTTAACGCGGTGCCTTTTGTATTATCATCAAATGTCCCAGCCTGTCTGTGCCTAATTCATGCTGGTGTCTCTGCCTTCCTTTCTGTACCTGGCTAACTGCCGATTCCTCCTATACTCTCGATTCAGGTACCACCTCTTCCAGGGAGCCCCTTTGAGTTCTTGGGCTGGATTAATGACTCTCTGATTGCTGCTCATGCTCTCCTATAACTATTTGCACATCTGACACATGCCATGTGAGTACACACTCGGTTTTTGCTTTCTGTGTCGTTGGTACCTGGTCCAGGGAGTTCACACAGGTAGCATCTGTTGAATGAATGGCTGTGGAAGAAATCCATTCTTAAGATTCTGCATTTATATTCAAGGTAGAGGCTGGGCATCCTCTCCTGCACCCCACCCCTGCAGGTCTTCACCCAGATTTGGGCCAAGTGGCTGCTCACCACAGACTTCTTAGCTTGAGTGAATTGGAAATGACAGACTCATTCCCCAAATCCCCGTGTGGGCATCTTGATGGGAGGAAAGGGTGGCTGGCTGGCAGACGCGGGCAGAGAAAGGGAGCCTGAGTTGGTGCCAGCCATTTATTCCCCAGAGAGAACTGCAGCTCATCATTCATGAGCAGTCTGGTCAGATTCTCATTTCCAATACAGATAGCACGGGGGGCTCGGACGTGATAACTCCCTGGGGTTTTACCAGACTGAATGCTGGCTGGCTTTAAAAGCCTGTCTTTCTCTCACCTCCAGCAAACCCCCTCCAGATCAGTGGGCAGCGGACTCGGGACTGCAGGGAGAATCCAGGTTTCCCTCGAAGGTCGGAGCCATGGAAATGGGGGGCCTCTGCACACCTGCTTCTACCCCCAACATGTCTCTCCTTGGTCCTAGATCCCAGTTTGAGCATCAGCTCTCCAGTGTGAACACCTCCAGCCACCTTAAACTAAGGAGTCCTTACAATCTCCCTGATGTCTGCTAGACTATTGTCTCGTGTCTAGTAGGCACTATTATAGTGTCTCAGTAGACTACTGTCTGCTGAGAGCTCTGGGGGGTGGTGGTGCAGGAATTGTCTGCCTGGTCTGCCATTCCATCCTTCCTACCAATTCGGTACTTGGCACACAGTAAGTCTTCAGTGAGTATTTATGGAATGAGTGAACAGATAGGAATTAGGAAATAATTCCCTTCCTCTGGCGTGCTCTGTTTCCTAGAAGGTGAGGGTGTTGGCGGGTCCCTTCCAGTTCTGTTGTCTGTGAACATACTGGGTACCACCCTTCTGAGTCCCGAGCCTGGCCAAGTGCTTTTCCCTAGGTTGGCTTTTCTCAACTCTGACACCACTGCAATTTAGCCTGGGTGATTCCTTGTGTCTGGACACGGCCCTGTGCACTTGAGGATGTCTAATAGTGTCTCCAGAGCCCCTCTACCCTCTGGATGCCAGTAGCATTTTCCCTCAATATCAGCGGAGAGAACCAAAAGTGTCTCCACATTGCCTGGTGTTTCTTGGGGAGCTAAACTGCTCCCTCTCACTTTGAGAACCTCTGGTCTAGACCATGGTGGCTCCGATCATCATGTGTGTGTGTGGGGGGGGGTCTGTTCTTTGCCCTTCTTTACATCCAACCTGGCACTTTTCCACTGTAACAGGACCTCTGAGATACATCACCCCCCTTTTTTTGTGGTACTAGGGATTGAACTCAGGGGCATTCTACCTCTGAGCTACACCCCCAGTCCTATTTTTTATTCTTTATTTTGAAACAGGGTCTCACTAAGTTGTGGAGAACCTCACTAAGTAGCTGAGGCTGGCTGCAAACCCAGACCCTACTGTCTCAGCCTCCCAAGTACTGGGATTACAAGTGCGTACCCCCCCGTCTTCCCCCCCCCCCCCTTTCAAGTTTGAAACAGGGTCTTGCTAAGTTTTTTAGTGTTGTTGAGTCTGGCCTTGAACCTGCAACCCTCCTGTCTCAGCCTCCCAAGTACTGGGATTACAGGCATGTGCCACCATGCCTGGCTTTCTCTCTCATTTTTAAAAATAATGCTAGCTGTGCAGCTAACCCGCATCTTTATGCACACAATCTTCTTGCTACCATTGACTCCATTTCTGAGCACAAATTCCCTGGATCAAAATCTTTTGGCTGAAGGGCATGAGGATCTTGCCGCTCTAGCTGAAGAGAATTGCCTTTCGCTTTCCTGAGAGGTCTTTCCAATTACAAAACCACCTGGCTTACCAGTGTTACAGTAACCTTGCCAGCACCGAGTGTTACTGGTTTAAATGCTTTAGCTCATTTAGTCAGTATAATGCAGCCTCTCGGGGGCACCCTAGGGCGCTTTGGCTTGACCTCTTTGAAGGGTGAGCACTTCCCTCCAACCTCATCCTTGGTGAATTATTTAATTATGAACTCTATTTGTGCTCTGCTGTCTGGACTTAAAAACATTAGAATTTTGAATGAACTGTATTATAAACGTGTGTTTATCAAATCTTTTACTTCCTATTATCACCCACCCTGGGAGCCCTTTTTAGATAATCTTTTTTCAGTGAAAATGTAATGCTGAGATAGACTGCATATCTGTGTATGTGTTGTGTACAAATCTGCTCTTTATATGATACACAGGAACTTAATAACTTTGTCCCCCTGGGGGAAAGTTTGCCCTCGCCGAGAACATATGTAATAAATTCAACTAAATAGTTCAACTATGAACTAATTATAATATACTAAGCATAATGCACTAGTAATAATGTACTACTACTAATGAACTAGTAATAATGTACTACTACTACTAATAAACCAGTAATAATGCACTGCTACTAATAAACTAGTAATAATGAACTAACGGTCATGAACTCAATAATAACTAGCTACAGAAATAAACTCAGTCCCACAGATATTTTCTGGGTACTTATTGTGGTTTGGATCTGAACTGACCCCCAAAGCTCATGTGTTGGAAGCAGGGTCCCCGGTGCAGCGAGTCGGTTCAGAGTTGGGTTTTTCAGCATTGGCTGGATCACAGCGTTCTGACCTCACCAGTAGCTGAAGGGATTAATCTATTGATGGGTTACTGGGAGGGAGTGGGACCTCTTTGGAGGAAGCAGGTCTCTGGGTCTGTGTCTTGAAAGGTCCTCTCTCCCGAGCCCCCCTTCTCTCTCTGCTTCCCCACCGCCATGAGCAGAGCAACTCTCCTCTAAGACCACACCCTTATGCCGTGATGTTCTGCTGCACCTCTGGCCCAGAGCCATGGACCAGCCCACCATGGACTGGCCCTTTGAAACGGTGAGCCTAAATTACTCTTCCCTCCTCAAGTTGTTCTTGCTAGGCATTTTGGTCACAGCGATGAAAAGCAGATGAACACAGTACCCATCACCTGCAAACAATCAGCTTCTCGCTGTGAATTCAAAGATGAAGACGTCAAGGGCCCTGATATCTCTTCTGCTGCCACTTCCCACCCAAATAGATGAAGCGGTAGGAGAGACAGTAAGAAGAAAAGTCTGGGAACCATCAAAATAAATAAAGTACAGGCCAAGTAGAAGCAGCAACAACACAGCACATGAGAGCCGGGTGAGCAGGTGCATTTTGGAGGAGAGCAGAGACATAGCGCCCCAGATTATGCTGGGAATATTTTTACTTTGCATCAGGACCAGTTGCCTTGTGTTCAAAGAGGGGCCGATTAGCAGAAAGACCTGGTTCAGGGCTGAGCTGCTAAGTCACTTACTTGGTGACTCTGGGCCAGCCACAGCACCTCAGATTCCAAACCTATAAGATAGGGGAAAGCAGAATACGCGGCCTCCAGGTAGGTCAGAGGATTAAAGGAGGTAATGGTCCCTGAGTTGTGAGCCTGGATGCCGGCTCAGAGGCTGCTTGCTATCATCATTAATGTTAGTTACTCTTTGTCAATTTCAGGAAAGTTGTCTGCACAGCGTCAGATATTGGGGGTGATAGATCAAGTTGTTAAGTTTTCCGTCACTAAAGCGAACTACCTGAGATAATTAGCTTATGAAGAAAAAAGGTTTATTTTGCCTCAAAGTTCTGCAGGTCCTGGTCTAGGATCAAGCTGCCCCATTGCTTGTGGCTTCTGGTGGGTGTGCCAGACGGCAGTGTCAGGGGCCCCTGGTGGAGCAAAACTGCTTAGCTCATGGCCAAGAAGCAAAAGAGAGAGAGTCCCACAGTCCTCTTTGAGGATACTCCCCTAATGACCTGAAGACCTTCCACTAAATCCCATCTCCTTTTTATTTTGATGCTGGGGATTTAGCTTGGGCATTCCACCTCTGAGCTACACCCCAGCCTTTTAAAAAAAATCCTTTTTATTTATTTTTAGTATTTTGAAAAATATTTTATTTTTTAATTGCTGCATGGTAATTACACATCATAGTGAGGTTCAAAGTGACACCAACAGACATGGACACAGGTCTGGGTGTGTGCCCCTTCAGATCCCGCCTCACTATCACCCTTTCCCATGCATCTTAGTGGGATTGGTAGTGACACCTGCATACATGGACAGCACATTACTTGAACTATTTCCTTCCTCAGCTCTCCTTCTTCCCATCTCCCTCCCCCCATCCCTTTCCCCTGTTCACGTGCCTCTCTCCTCTTTTATCTGAAGTCCCTTTATTACCTATTTTCTCTCTGGCTTCCTCATATGAGAGAAAACATTCGACCCTTGACTTTCTGAGACTGGACGTAGCATCATTTTCTCTAGTTCTATCCATTTTCCTGCAAATGACATAATTTTGTTCTTCTTTATGGCTGCATACAATTCCATGGTGTATATACAACAACAACAACAAAATCACTAAAGTTCTTGCCAAATTGCTAAGGCTGTTCTCGAACCTGTGATCCTCCTGCCAACCTCCCAAGTACTGGGATTACAGACGTGCGCCACCGCGGCCAGCTAGGAGACCACCTCCTAAAGGCTCCAGCCCCTCCCAGTAATGCCGCCTTGGAACCAGAGCGTTAGCGCCTGGGCCTCTGGTCACTCGCCATCCAGACTAGAGAGGGATGGTTCTGGCGGACAGTTTTGCAAGGACCTCAAGTGGTAAATGACCTTCAGATGTGAAACTAAAAATCGGTGCATAAATCACAGAGCAGGGAAGCCACCCCCTTCCCAGGCCTCTTCCCTCGCTGGCCTCTTCCCTTTCCTTCTCTCTAGCTCAGCACTTCTTAAACTTGAACATGCACACGAGGTGCCTGGGGATCTGGCTAAAATGCAGTTTTGATTCAGTGGGTCTGGGACGTGGTCCAAGAGTCCTGCGTCTCTAACGAGCTTCCACGAGAAGCTGCTGGTGTTGGGCTGGTCGGCCTCGGGGTGCTGCTGGTGCTGCGGGTTTCCATGGGGGGTGGCGGTGGGGGGCAGGTGATCTAAAGGCATCGAGGGACATGGATGGGGGAGCAGCCACCAGACCTCCCTTGACTGCTGCAGGCTGTGTGGGTGCACACTGGCCACCCCTTGGCTGTAACAGGCAGGATTTGAATGTATGTCGGAGGCAGATCTCACCGGCTCCAGCCTCAGCTCAAGGGCTATGAGTCTGCCTGGCCCCAGGGTGAGATTTGCAACTCCACAAACACCACTGAGCAGTGCCTAAAATGATAGTCCCTCTTCAAGGGGCACCAACTACATGCAAGTATCTTACTTTCTTTTTTTTTTTTTTTTGTGGTACTGGGGATAGAACCTGGAGGCATTCTACCTCCAAGCTACAGCCCCAGCCCCATTTTTTATTCTTTATTTTGAAACAGGGTCTCACTAAGTTGCGGAGGGCCTCACTAAGTAGCTGAAGCTGGCCGCAAACCTGGATCCTCTGGTCTCAGCCTCCCAAATGCTGGGATTACAAGCATGTGCCACCACGCCCGGCTTTAGTATCTTACTTTCTTAAGAAGGTTCCAAGTGGTGCACAACTGTAATCTCAGCACTTGGGAGGCAGAGATAGGAGGCTTGCTGGTTGAAGGCCAGCCTCAGAAATTTAGTGAGCAACTTAGTGAGACTGTATTTGAAAATAAAAGCTAAGCCTGGTATGGTGGCACATGCCTGTAATCTCAGGCTGAGACAGGAGGATCATGTTTGAGGTCAGCCTCAGCAACATTGTGAGACTTTCAGCAACCTAGCAAGACTGTTTCAAAAGCAAAAAAAAAAAAAAAAAAAAAAAAAAAAAAAAAAAAAAAAAAAAAAAAAAAAAAAAAAAAAAAAAAAAAAAAAAAAAAAAAAGCAAAAAAAAAAGAAAAAAGAAGGAAAGAAAGCACTGGAGTATAGCTCAGAGGTAGAGTGTTGCCATCCTAACTGGAGTTAGAGTTAGATAAAATATCAGTGTAGTTTTGATTTGCATTTCCCTGGTTGCTAATGACGTTGAATATTTTTTCCGTGTATTTATTGGCCATTTGTGTTTCTTCTTTTAAGAATTTAAGAAGTGTCTATTCAGTTCAATTGCCCATTTTTTGGTTTGGTTATTTGTGTGTGTGTGTGTGTGTGTGTGTGTGTGTGTGTGTGTGTGTGTGTGTGTTTGAGTTCTTTATGTATTCTAGATATTAGTCCTTTCTCAGAGGAGTAGCCGGCAAAGGTTTTCTCCCATTCTCTAGGTATATAACTGGATCTGCAAAGACCCTGTTTGAAACAAGGTTACAGTCTGAAGTTACAGGTCAACATGAACTCGGGGCCACTTTTCCACTGAGTGCAGAGAAGTGACTTGTCTGAGGAGGTGACAGAGCTTGGAGCTGAGCCAGATTCCGAAGGGGCCGGGTTGCCCGCTTAGCCCTTTCATCAGAACTCTAATGAAGACCTCTTCCTCCTGAAATGCCCATTTACACAGGCCTGGTATAGGTAGAAAGGGTCCAAAGGGACAGTCATTTCTCCACAGGGGATGACGATCCAGGGTCTTTCTACAGATAGAACAGAACTCCCACTGCTCTGTGCACCCAGACAACTGTCACATGAGGCGCCTCGCCATTTGCAGAACGTATCTCGCGGTTTGTATGGCACACCTAGGTGTTTGCAGGATGCACCTCACCGTTTGCAGAGCACACCTCGCCATTTGCAGAGCACACCTCGCCATTTGCAGAGCACACCTCACCACTTGCAGAGTGCTTGTCACTACTTGCAGAGCACACCTCACTGTTTGCAGAGCACACCTCACTGTTTGCAGAGTGTCTCACTGTTTGCAGAGCGCCCCCCCCCCAGAGTTTTAAGAGTCCCTTCCTCCGTGGTATTGTGTGACTCCCACCAAGTTCACGTGGCTCACGTCATCACCCCATTTGTCTGACGGGAAGACTGAGACCCAGACCGCAACGTGAGGAAATGCATTGGAGAATGGGCTGGAAGTTCTAAGCCCTCTGCTAAGGAAGGGGGTATTAATAACCCTAATTAAGAGCGGCCACCGCTGCAATGCTAATGGTCGCTGTCCACTGGGTGTCACGGTTTCCAGGTGCAGTGCTAAGTACTCAGCAAACATCACCTCACTGACTTCAATTAAGGGCAACAGTGTGGGAAGAAAGCTGTGGCGTTAATGGACTGTGTTGTAAGGAACAGTGCTGGCAGGTTGGAAACTTGGACACTTGTCCACCTTAGCAATACTATTTTCTATTACTTTGGGCAAAGGAAGAAGAAAACGTCTGAGGCCTGGTTGGAAAAAAAATTAACTTTTCACCAGGCGTGATGGCACAGGCCTGTAATCCCAGAACTTGGGAGGCTGAGACAGGAGGCTCACAGGTTTGAGGACAGCCTCAGCAACTTAGTGAGGCTCTCCGCAACTTAGTGAGATTCTGTTTCAAAATAAAAAAAAGGGAAATAGGGCTGGGGGGTGTAGCTCGGAGATAGAATGCCCCTGAGTTCTGCCCCCGGTGCCACAAAAATACATACATACATACATACATACATACATATATACATAAATGCACAAAAGCATAAATAAACAAGTAAATGAGCTTTTCCACTGAGAAGGACAGGAAAGGGTGCTTCTACTTTAATGGTACACAGCTTATCATCATAGCAAGGAGACGTGCAGTAAATGATAATTACGGTAGCAGTTGATTCTCTAGGTGAATGGCTGGGAGGAACGGGCTCCTCCCTCCCTCCCTCCCTCCGGCCCTTTCTTCCCTCCCCTTTTGTTTCTTCCAAACAATGTGCGTGCCTACTACGTGCCAAATGTTCAGGGTAGGGGAAGGTTGGGGCCAGGACTCAGTGAGAAGCTAAATATTGCTCACATGAATGCGTGAGGATTCTCCATCCGATCACGGAGGATAGAAATGAAGTCACAGCCGTCCCGATCTGGTGCGGGAACTCAGGGAGAGGGGATTTGGGTCAATTAGTGGGATTAAGACAAGTGGATGTTGAAGGATTAACGTGCTTAATAAATCTCACCCCAGAAGGGATCCTGTCTTGATGTATGGATAATACAGTATTTAATTTTTACTAACTTCTTATAACTGCGTCTCAAATAGGGCAGGTCACGGGACGGCTTTGCTGGCTTCCATTCCGTAGTTTCACGTTCTCAACTAAAGCGGACTATTTCCAGGACTCTCTCTCGCCCCTTTGTAGCCGGGTTCAATGGCAGAGAGGTTAAATAGTAACGATAACAGCCACAATATTAATAATAACGGAGTCGGGCATGGGACAGCACAGCCTGTAATCCCAGTACTTGGGAGGCCAAGACAAGAGGATTTCAGGTTCAAGACCAGCTTCAGCAACTCAGCGAGACTCTCAGCAACCTAGTGAGACCTTTTTGTTTTATATATATATATATATATATATACACACACACACACACACACACACACACACACACACAGGGCTGGGAATGTAGCTCAGAAGTAGAATGCCCCTGGATTCAGTCCCTATGCTCCTGTGTGTGTGTGCGCGCACACACGCACACACACACACACACACACACACACTAATGGTAACAGTAGCAGCAATAACGGGGGTCATAATGATACTGATCACGTTGAGGGACCTGTGGGGCTCAGGAAGGGGCGCAGGCTCCCAGAGACTGAACAAGGTCAACGACTCTCTCAAGGTCACACGCCAGTCTGCAGCCGTGTGAGTGGAGAAACTGGTGTCCTTGACAACCATGCCAGCGACCCACAATGCCCAGGAGAGCAACAGCTGCTGGCTTTTGACCCGCTGGGCCGCCCGGGGCCGGGCTCTGTGTGGGGCGTGTGGGGAGCCTGGCAAACCGTATTATAAGGTGTCGCAGTGTCCCTGAAGGAGCACCATCGGGTCTGTTCATTTGGTGGCTGGCTGGAGTCGCCCCACGGGGGGAGGGAGGCTTGGTGGAATCTCCACCTGCAGGAAAAGGTGCAGGGGTTCCCAGGGGTGTCGGAAGCGGCACCCCCTTTGTTTCCACTCTCCCTCTCCCTTCTGCTCTGCGCCACGTGCGTCCTAGTCTTTCCACAGTCGCCCAGGACGGGGCTTCAAGGTCCAGGGGAATGGCGCCTGGGGAATTCGCATAGCTACCTTGGCTACAGCAAGCAAGGGTTGCTATGGAAACCCTCCATCCCTTCCCAGACCTGCCGCCCTTTCTCCCTCCTTGATGCAGCAGCGTCCCCGGCCTCCCTATCACTCAGAGGCCGGAGGACCTCCGAGAGGGCAGACACGGGCAGGTGCGCTGCAGGACCCGACCTGCCTCCCTGCCCCGGACTTCCTTCCAGTCCATTCCAAACAGGTGGCCGGAACGAGGGTCTCTCGGCCACTCCGACTCCTGCCGTTGCCGGGTTCAAAACCCTTCAGGGCTTCCCAGGGTCTGCAGAAGCAAGAGCGAGCTCTCTCGCGGCTTCCCAATGCAGCCGTAGGCACGCACGCACGCAGGCGAGCGGTGGAATCGCGCTGGTCCTGGGCTGCGGGAGGGATCGCGGAGCCTGGCGCAGTAGCCGATCGCAGATGCGTGGGAAGGGAAAACCGAGCAAGAAAGGAGGAGGAGGGAGGCGAGGAGCCCCGCGTCTGCGCTGCACACGCCCCTGCTTTCAGTTGCCCAGGAGACGGATCGGAGTTTGACAACTGTTCCTCCTGCGGCGCTGCGCCAGTGTGCACCTGGCCTCCTCCTCCAGGAAGCCCTTCCGGACCCTCGGTTTTAGAGCTCACCACGGCCCTGTGCATGCTACTTGGCAGCCCCTGGACATTAGCACCCTGGAAAGTCAAGGCCAGGGGGGCAGGCCCCACGCATCTGCTTCCTGCCCGGCCTGCAGCACCTGGACCCGCCAGAGCTGCTGTTCTAGCACTGTCTCTTTTGAAGAATGAAAGAAGTCATTTTGCAAATCTTCCCTGAGAACCATGATGGGCCCAGCCCCAGCCAAGTTCTGCTCATGCAGCCCCTGAGGAAGTTCACCTTCCCTCTGAGACCCTGTCCCGCCGCTGCCCGGTCGTCTGACCCCAGAACAGTATTAGTCTCGGGTCACTGAACTGGTTTTCCAGGTTCTCAAAAGTTTCGGCACCACTAATTGTGCATTGCCCTCCCGTGCAAGGCAATGGAGACCTTCTTATCATCGTTATTCCCGAGTTCCAAACAGGGCAGGAGAGGCTCAGAGAGGTGCAGACGTTTGTCCAAGATCACACAGCCAGAGGCAGCCTGCCTCATGCAGAATGGCACAGACCTCGGGGCCCGGAGGAGGTCTCGGGAAGCAACTCATCGACGATATTGCTTTGCATGTATTGAGCACCCACTGTATGCAACTGCCTGTCATGCTGGATACGGCAGGCGATGTTATATGCTGAGACAGAGGCAGGGTGTGGGGCAGGCGCCGTGGTCTCACCAGCGAGCTCAGCTAGCACACCGGAACGCCAGCCTTGGGGAGAGCTGTGTGATCGGGACAAGCGACTCTCCCTCTCTGGGCTCTTGGAACATCCGTGAAGTCCCCTGTCATTCAGGCTTGGTGGTTCTCATCAACGTGTGGACGAGACCGCGGCACCTCTCTTTCCCCATCTCTCCAGGAAGCTCAGCTTGTCCTCGGGCCGTCCCTCGAGCCGAGACATACGTGACATTCCAGCCCACGGCACTGACAGCGAGGCCCGTGAGCCCGCAGCGCCAGGCACAGAGCTCCTAAAACCAGACGGAGCCCCGGAGCCCACTGCCGTTTTTAAGGGTGTTCAGAAGTGCTCGCGTTTAAAATATCTCAGAATGGTTATTACCAACTTTATTTTTTTTTCCTCCCTCTCTTGCCTTCTTCCCAACAGGTGTGGGGAGATTAGTGGTAATTAAAAAAAAAAAAAAAAAAAAAGCAGGATTGCCTCTGTGTCGATTTGCTGCTAATGAGTAAAACACACCATGTAATTGTTAGTTGTTGGAGAAGGCAACGTTTCCCGAGATGGTGTAACGTGCCTGCCTAGCAGATGTTCCGGGGCGAGGGCGGAGGTGCCGGCCCAGAGGGAAGGCCACGCTGCTGCCCTTTCTACGTCCCATCCAGTGCTGGACAGATGTAAGAGGAAGGCCGAACAGCCCTGGACTGCTGGAGGCAGCGCCAGAGGGGGGTCTGGACAGGCGGCCGGGCAGCAACCCACCCTCTGCGACGCCACCCCACTCACCGCGGGCACTGGGGATGAGCCCTGACACCCCAGCCCGTTTATTTATTTACTACTGGGGACTGAACCCAGGGGCACCCCCAGCCCCTTTCGTTTTTTATTTTGAAAAAGAGGCTCGCTAAGTTGCCAAGACGGGCCTCTAACCTTCGGTCTTCCCGTCTCAGCCTCCCGAGTGTGAGATCACGGGTGTGCACCGCCGTGCTGGGCGGCCAGGGTGGCTTATATTTTGCTTGGACTTCCAGCCAGCCAGGGCTGTTCCCTGCCAGCTCTGCGAGCTCGCCTGTGACTTCACCCTCTCTGGGGGGAGGGGAGCACTCAGGCCGCCCTGCCGGGATGTTCTGTCTCCTGTGCCGGCAGGTCGCCCTCCTCCGTCTCCCTCTGCCCAAGTCCTCTGTGCTGGAGATCGGGGGACATGGGGACAGAACGTCACCACCTTCCGAAACCTCCCCAGGTCACCCTAACAGTGCCTTTTCCTCTTCTAAGGATTCCTGTTTTCCTATAGCACTGGACAGATCCTGATACTCTGTAACCAATTATAACCATGTCTCCGTAAGCTCCATGCTTTGTATTTTTCTATCACTGATGAGTCCCAAGCGCCGAGGACGGTGGAGTCACTATCCAGTGACTCCCGAAAGGACAATGCGTGGAGAACTCGTAGGCTTGATGCCCACAACGCAGCAGTAGCTCAATAAATAGTAGCCGATGAGCCGGGCGTGGTGGCGCACGCTTGTAATCCCAGTACCTGGGAGGCTGAGACAGGAGGATCGCAGGCTCGCAGCCCGCCTCTGCAACTTAGTGAGACCCTGTTTCAAAATAAAGAATAAAAAAATAAGGCTGGGGATGTAGCTGGGAGGCAGAATGCTCCTGGGTTTAATCCCCAGTACTGCAAAAACAAACAGACAAACAAACAAATAAATAAATAAATAGTAGCCTATTCTGACCTTATTACTATAATTACTATTTTTTTTTGATGGTACTGGGAATCGAACCCAGGATAACTCTACCCTTGAGCTATATCCCCAGCCCTATACTTTATTTTTTTATTTTGAAACAGGGTCTAAGTTGCAGAGGGCCTTACTAAGTTGCTGAGGCTGGCCTCGAACCTGCGATCCTCCTGACTCAGCCTCCCAAGGGGCACTGGGATTTCATGCATGCACCACCACGCCCGGCTTTATGATTTTATTTAAATGATGTTAATGGGTGTATGCTAGGGATGAGAATCTAAAGTCACTGCCCTGGCTCAGCCCACCCCGCCCTGCCTGTAGAACCCCACTGTGCTTTCTGTATGCCCAGCTCAGTGCTTAACGCCTGGCATCGCAGTTATTTGGAGAGAGACTGAGCAGCCTGGCGGTTACTAGCTGGGCGTGGGTCAGAAGACACTGGTTCCAATCTCTGTTCCTTCCTAACTGCATGACTTGGTCAAACAGCTGACTCTGCTGTGGCCTTGGGCTTGCCGTTGGTCCCGTGGAACCCACTGAGGACCGCAAGACTGGCCAAGAGCAGCGGGCGTGACTCCTGTTGCTGCCTCGGCTGTTGCTGCTCTTGTGGGTGGACTTTCTTCACGAGGCCTCGGGAAGACAGAATGGCGTCTTGCTCCTTCCTGGCGTCTGTGAGGGATGGCAGCCCCGCCGGTGCTAATAAACCATTCCAAAGCGAACGAGGGAGGATTGAGCGACCGCTGTCCTGTCCCAGGGCCGTCTTTGTAAACACGCTTCTCTGCCTCGTCGCACCTTCCAGATGGAATGCGTATTTTTAGCTTTTACAGATCTGGTTTCCTCTCGCGGTGCCCCATGGCGGCTCATAGTAGGTGCTTAGGAAATAGCAGCCTGCGTGCCCAGACGGCTCCTCAGCCTGACTGCTGTCTGGGACAGCTGCTCAGCCTGCGTCCTTCCTGCCCCTCTGCCCAGCAGGGACATGCCGACTGCTCTGTCTGTCTCCTGCCCTGGATATCAGGAAGACCCCTGACTCTTCCACTTCTTCCCCGGACCCTCAGTTTCTCCATCAAGAAGGATCCCCGGCTGCAAGCCTCTTGATGGTGCCAATGAATATTCTGGCTGCTTTTCAGCTACCAGATTGACTGGGGCCTCGAAGGAACTCGGCCCCCTCAACCAATCATCCGAGGCAGTCAGCCGTAACGAGGTACACACTTAAACAGCCGGCGTGTGAAATGGTGTGCCCACACTCTGCTGATTAAAAAAAAAAATCCCAAATCAGTATTCTCCACGGTTGCAGGCTCGGAGGCCTTGGGCTCGCAGGGGAGGGCGCGGTAGCAGATGGGCCGCCTCAGTAGCGGAAGGGTTTCGCCGTCGAGGGCCTCCCTGTCTTCTCTGTGCAGGGCGCGGTGAAATGTGTTTTGTCTTCTACACTGCACCAGCAAAAGTAGTAAGTCATTCACCTCCCTGTTTTTTTTTTTTTTTAACCAATTAACGAGTAAAGCTTCTGTGGTATGAACTTGGTGCTAAGCACTTTCCACGTGGGAACGCGTTTCATACCACTGCAAGTAAGACCCGTGGGACAGATGAGCACAGAGAGGGAAGACGCTTGTCCAGGTTTGCCCAGCTCCTGCGTGGCACTGGGTCCGCTGCGACTTTGGGCCCCTTTGTGCCAACGATTATGGGGAGTCTCCTGTTTGGTTTTAGGTGTTGCCCCCTATTCTGAGCATAAGGGACCAAAGTCCTGATCGGTATTGCCTCTGAGAAGCTGCAGGAAGCAGACTCACGGGGAAGGGAGAGAAGCTACTTTAGCGTCCTTACTGGGCCTCCCGGGCTTGGGGGAGTCTGGGGAAGACGAAGCTCCGCCCCTCCTACCTCCCACAGGCTCCGCCCCGCCTACATTCCCACAGGCTCCGCCCCTCCTACCCTCCCACAGGCTCCGCCCCTCCTACCCTCCCACAGGCTCCGCCCCTCCTACC
>PVLC010010575.1:21543-50038 GCA_004027655.1 Graphiurus murinus | reverse complement strand
AAAATGACATGATTTTGTTCTTCTTTATGGCTGAGTAAAATTCCATTGTGTACATATCCCATGGTTTTATAGTCCATTCATCTGTTGATGGACATCTTGGCTGGTTCCATAGTTTGGCAATTGTGAATTGTGCAGCTATAAGCATATATATATATATATATATATATATATATATATATATATATATATATATATATATGTTTTTCTTATATATATATATATATATATATATATATATATATATATATATATATATATATATATATGTTTAGGTCTGATAGTTTGGTTTCCATTCTTTTGAGCAAATACCCAGAAGTGGTATTGCTGGATCATATGGTAGGTTCATTCCCATTTGTCTGAGGATCCTTCATACTGTTTTCCAGAGTGGTTGCACTAATATGCAATCTCACCAACAATTAGAATGGCAATCATAAAAACACAAACAACAACAAATGCTGGCGAGGGTGTGGAGAAGTGAGAACCCTAATACATTGTTAGTAGTGAGACTTTCTTTTTTTGGGGGGGGTACTAGGGATTGAACTCAGGGGCATTCTACCTCCCAGCTACACCACCAGCCCTATTATTATTTTTTTTATTCTTTATTTTGAAACAGGGTCTCACTAAGTTGCAGAGGGCCTCACTAAGTAGCTGAGGCAGGCAGCAAACCTGGATCCTCCTGTCTCAGCCTCCCAAGTACCTGGGATTACAAGCATGCACCACCATGCCTGGCTAGTAGTGAGACTGTCATCAACTTAGTGAGGCCCTGGTTCAAAATAAAAATAAAGTAGGGCTGGGGGTGTAGTTTGGAGGTAGAATGACCCTGGGCTCAATCCCCAGTACCCCCCACCCACACCAAACAAACAAACAAACAAACAAACAAAAAAATTTAAAAATAGAGGATAAAAAGCAAAGTCACAGTCTGGGAGGAAATATTTGCAAAGATATTTTTGATAAAAGATTGTTATTCAAAATATTAAAAAAAACTCCTAAAATTCAATGTAAGGGGAAAAAAAAGAAAAAATACGCCAAAGATCTAGCCGACACCTCACCAAAAAAGATATACAGATGCAAATAAGCTAATGAAAAGATGTTACATATCATATGTCATCAAGGAAATGCAATTAAAACAATGAGCTTCAACTACACACTGATTATGGTGGTCAAGATCCTGAACACTGACAACATCCCATGGGGGCAAAAATGTGCAGCTGCAGGAACTTGCACACATTGCTAGTGGGAAGGCAACATTGTACAGCCACTTTAGAAGATGATTTGATAATTTTTTATAAAACTAAGAAAAATCTTAACACACTGCTCTGCTTTGAATATGTCCCCCAAAATTAATGTGTTGGAAACTTAATCTCCAAGGCAACAGTATTGAGAGGCAGGGCCTTTAAGGAGCGGTTATGAGGGCTCATGAATGCAGCAATGCTATCAGTGTGTCATGGGCTGGTTAGGGCTAAAATGGGTCTCTCTGATGAAAGAGTGAGTTTGTCACCTCTCTCTCTCATTCTCATGCACATGTGTGCACCTGAGCATGCGCACGTTCTCCTGCCTTTTCACCTTCTGTCATCCAGCAAGAAATCCCTTGCCAGAGGTGAGACCTTCTACCTGGAACTTCCCAGCCTCTAGCACTGTAGGAATTAAACCCTGCTCTTTATAAATTACCCAGTCTCAGGTTCTTGTTATAGCAGCACAAAATGGACTAAGGCACATATAATTTAGCAGTCAGGCTCCTTGGTATTTGACCAGAGGAGTTAAAATTTTATATTCAGCCAAAAACCTACATATCAATATTTATAGCAGCTTTACTCTTAATTGCCCAAACCAAGATGCCCTTTAATATCTGAATGGATGAATAAACTGTGGTAACCTACACAATGGAATATTATTCAGTGCTAAAAGGAAATGAACTATATCATGCTATGATGAGACATGGAGAAAACTTAAATGAATATTACTAAGTAAAAAAAAAAAAGGAAAAAATATGAAAAGGCTACATACTGGTTCCAAATATTTGACATTCTGAAAAAGGCAAAACTATGGAGACAGTAAAAATATCAGTATTTACTAGGGATGAGAGGGATGGCCGGGATGAATAGGTGAAACACAGAACATTTTTAGGTCAGTGAAACTACTCTGCATGAAATTATAATGATGAATACATTTAATTATACATTTGTCCAAATTCTTATGATTTACAACATCAAGAATGAGCCTTAATGTAAACTACAGACTTTGGATAATTATGATGTGCCGATATAGGTTCATCAATTATAACAAGTAGAGAGGGGGTGTGCATGTGTGAGGGTGGGGAGCAAAGACAGGGGGATATGGGAAACTTCCATGCCTTCCTCTCAATTTTGCTGTGACCTAAAAGTATTCTTAAAAAAAAAAGCCTTTTGGGAATCATCATGGAGGTTTAGTAATCCACTCCTGAGTGTATATCCAAAGGAAATGAGATCTGTATATCAAAGAGACATCTGTATCCCCATATTTATTGCAGCACTATTCCAAATAACCAAGAAATAGAAAGAACCTAAATGTCTATTGGCTGATAATGGGAAAAAAAAGTCATACGGAGTATTATTCAACCATAACAAATAATGAAATCCTGTCATTTGAAAAACAGGGATAAAACTGGAGATCATTATATTAGGTGAAATAAGCCAGGCACAGAAAGACAAGTACTGCATAATCTCACTCATTGTGGAATTTCAACTGTTGATCAGTTGAGTAGAATGGTGGTGACCAGAGCTGGGGAGAGCAGCAGGAAGAGATGCATGGGGAGAGCTTAGTCAATGTGTACTAAGTTACAGTTAGAAAGGAGTAAGAAGTTCTGGTGTGCTATTGCACAGTAGGGTGACTATAAATGATGGTAATGTACTAGATATTTCAAAAGCTAAAAGAAAAGATTTTGAGTGTTTTCACCAAAAAGAAATGACAAATACTTGAGGAAATCAATTTTTACCTGACTTGCATACTATATAATTTCTATACTTATCAAGCTATTGCATGGTACTATATATATGATACATATCATTTATATATAGTATTTATGTTTTTAATATCAGTTAAAATAAGTTTAATTTTTAAAATGCAAAAATAAATTTCTTAAAAACTATAAAAAGTATAGTCAAGATTACTGTCTTTTTAAAATTTTTTGCTTAGCAAATATGTGTGTGTTTTTAACTTTTTGTTTTGCAGTTGTTTGTATTTTCAAGAAACCTAGGCAAGCCGGGCGTGGTGGCGCACGCTTGTAATCCCAGCATTTGGGAGACTGAGACCGGAGCATCCGGGTTCGCGGCCGGCCTCAGCTACTTAGTGAGGTCCTCCCCAACTTAGTGAGACTCGGTTTCAAAATAAAGAATAAAAAAATAGGGCTGGGGGTATAGCTCGGAGGTAGAACGCCCCTGAGTTCAATCCCCAGAACCGAAAAAAAAAAAAAAAAAGAAACCTAGGCAAACATTTGTATAAGATAAGCCACAAGTTTTCACTTATAATTACAGAATTGACATTGAAAAATTCTATACTAATGGGGTCTGGGAAGGACTTCCTGCACAGGCCCATCTAGAAGGCCATGATTTGAGTCGTCCTCTCAGACTGGACACTTTGCTTTTCTGTCTGTATAACATTTAGGAGACTGAGTCCTGCAGGAACCCACCTCACTTCTCACCTGTAGGTTTCATGCAGTGTGTTTACATTCCATGTACATGTGACTGAGTTGAGGAAAGGAGGTATATGAATATAATATAAAATTAATATAATATAATATAATATAATATAATATAATATAATATAATATACATGTTAATGAATCGACTTGCATTTCCAGAATAGTAGCAATGCCCCAGCCCTTTCCACCAAACAGAGATACTCTAGAGCTCTCACTTGGATGTTCAGGAGAAAGCACTCATGTGAGCTGGTTTAACTACTTTAGTAGCCATCGTCTTTGGCTGAACCATTGCATTTTGCAGATAGGTCATTGGGCTACATTATCATCCTGAAACCTGTCAGAATATTGGATATAAATCATCTTTAAAATAAAACATAAGCTGGGCATGGTGGTGCATGCCTGTAATCCCAGCCATTTGGGAGGCTGAGACTGGAAGATCTAGGTTTACAGTCAGCCTCAGCTGCTTAGTGAGGCCCTCTGCAACTTAGTGAGACCCTGTTTCAAAATAAAGAATAAAAAAATAGGGCTGGGGTTGTAGCTCGGAGGTAGAATGCCCCCAGGTTTCATCCCCAGTACCGAAAAACAACAACAACAAGCATAAAGCATTGATGGCTATTGGGGTTTTCTTTCATTTAGATTCTACCACTTCATGGGGCCTAGCTGCAATGTTCATGGTTAGTGGACTATATGAATGTGGCACTTCAAGCTGCCTGTGTGAAAGAAGAGGATCCCTCTGTACAACATAGCATTAGTATAACACCTGCTGCTTTTAATATAATAAGTTAATTAAAAGTATCTGTCTTCTGAACAAAATACCCCCCCCCCAAATCCATGGAATTTGGAAAGCTCCCAACTTGGGTACCAAGGACTGTATGTATGCTAGTGCTTAGATTCATGTACATATTATTAAATCACTTTATGATGCTTGATTCTTAGGATGAGATAACTATTTGACAAAATGCTTTTTAGCAAAGTATGAACATTCATTGTAAAAGGTCCCACTCTATCCCAAAGTAGCAGAATCCTCATAAATCTATTATGTCTCTGCTAGTAGGAAAAATTTTAAGTTTCCTCAATGCTAAAAATCCGGGAAAGTTTTAATGAATATTTCCTTTTTTTTTTTTCGGTACTGGGGATTGAACTCAGGGGCATTCTACCTCCAAGCTATACCCCCAGCCCTATTTTTTTTATTCTTTATTTTGAAACCGAGTCTCACTAAGTTGCGGAGTGCCTCACTAGGTAGCTGAGGCTGGCCTCGAACCCGGATCCTCCGGTCTCAGCCTCCTGAATGCTGGGATTACAAGCGTGCACCACCACGCCCGGCTGAATATTTCCTCATTTCATAAATTTCATAGAAAAAGAATCTACAAAATAGATATGAACATACATTTATATACAGAAATGTATTTGTAAAAGTTACTTTCATCCAGATTATAGGTTAGACAAAGGCACTGCATGCCCTGTTTCTCTCCGTAAAAATAAAACAAATAAAAGCAACTTCCAACTCTGTTTAATTCTAATTATAAAAGTGATATATTCTCATTATTGGGAGGCTGGAATATATAGAAAATAAAAAAACTGAAATATACAAAAACCATTTTTAAAAATCCACAATCCAAGCCAGGCATGGTGGCGCACGCTTGTAATCCCAGTACTTGGGAGGCTGAGACAAGAGGATTACAGGTTCACAGACAGCCTCAGCTACTTAGTGAGGCCCTATTTCAAAATAAAGAATAAATAATAGAGTTGGGGGTGTAGCTCAAAGGTAGAATTTCCCTGGATTCAATCCCTAGTACTGAAAAAAAAAGTCCACAATCCAGAGATAACTTCTTTATTATTTTTAAAAAACAAGATTATATCACATATACAATTTTATGCATTAATTTCCTCCTTAATATTATAATCTATTTTTCACATTGCTTTGAAATCTTTAAATCTTCTTAGTGGAAGTATAACAATATTTTGTCATATGGAACTTCTCTAATTTGTTTAAACAATCACCATTGTTAAAAGCAAGTTTTTTGATTTTTCATTAGCATAATATGTTTCTGAAGTTTTTGCACACAAATCTTTGCCTACATCTCTGATTATATTTATCTAGGATAGATTTCCATATGTGGCTGAAATGTGTGAGCATTCTAAAGGCTGTTAGCATATGTTGATAATTTTCTCTCTTGCAGGGAGAGAATTTTTTCTCATTTTCATTCCCACCACGGGGGCAAGACCCTACCCAGGCCGGGTAGTCATCCTGATGGAAGAGGAAGTTTTATTCCTCTCTTTTAGCACAGAAAGGTTTATTGCACTTTACTTTTGCTTTGGGGATTCCAGAGCAACTCAGGAGTCATGTAACAAGTGAGGTAAGAGAGGAGGCGAAGGAAGAGGGTAACTAATGTTGACATTTTAAATTCGGTTTCCTGAAGTAGAAATGTTTTTGTTTCCAATGCAGAAAGAAAGGAAGTCAACCACTGCAAAGTCCAGGTCCCACATGCATGCTGCCCCTATTGTTGAGAGCAGAATCTCTCCCCAAAACATGTCCTTTGAAGCCTGGAATGTTCCTACTCCCAGAGGATTCTGATGTATGCCAGACAGACACAAATCCACAAGTGGAATCTGGCATGTTCCTGGAAAATTAATTTGCTTGAAGACTTTGGGGACAGGAACTTTGAATTTTTGCATTCTATAAAGTTTTTATTTATTTATTTATTTTCTATTGGTGCATTGTAATCATACACCTTTGTTAGGTACAAGCTGGTAAAGGCATACTTGCACACGTTTCTCATTTAACCCTTCCCCACTTCTCTATAAACTTTTTTTTTTAGCAGATGCATAAAATCAACTTTCCAACATCATTAAACCTAGAATTTTTCAGTAAGCTCAACAAATAAAACTGTTTTATAATTAGAAGTCATTGGAAATCTGAAACTTTCTTTGACTTCAGGGGACTCTTGTGAACACATCGTCAGTAAGAATTGGGGATGTTGATACAGAAAAGAGGAGTGCATAGTTTCTCGTTAAACTAGAAGAGACCTACACACACACACACACACACACACACACACACACACACACACATATATGGACTTTGCTACCTTTCTAAAGATTCAGCAACTTTGGATGTTACACATACCCGTGCATGTGTGCATGCATGAGGATACACACACACACACACACACACACACACCACAGGCACAAATCAGATCAATATCTTGCTAATATTTTCCTTAACGAAATGTTAATTTACACATGAGTTCATGTTTTATTTTAATTCCTGCCAGTGAAGTATCTCAAATTATGTGTGTGTAATTTGAATGTCATTCCTAATTTATCTTTTTAAAGTATATTAGTTCTAAAATTATGCTTTCAACCTCCTGGTTAAAAACAGGATACCCTTTCAAATGAGATTGAAATATCAGAAAATATGCAAGATAATAAAGGAAATTCAGTATAACCTGAAATTATTGAGACAAGTGTCAAAACTGACATTCCTAAAGCTCTTTACCAAGCACTTGATAGCAACAACGTTGATAGCATAATTTAACTATGTCTAGAAAAGACATAATGAAAAGCAACAGCATTTTTCAAAAACTACAGAATGTACCTAAATGTTTGTTTAAAATATGGGTTTATTATCATCAAAACGGAAGAACATTTTTTTCTTGTACAGAAAACATTGGGTAGATATTCCATGAAGTCATCATTTATGTAGAAAAGTTAAAATCCCATCACACAATTTATGAAGATAAAGAGCCACCAGAATTTTGCCAACAAAAAAAGAAAAGATCATGGGTAGAAGTGCTATAATGATTGCAAAATCAAGCACATCATTTGAAACAACTTGACATTATCTTTAAGCTTAAAGTAATATTTCCTTTGGAGGATGAAACTCACAGAAGATCCTTTGATGAAATCTTTGATTTTATGAAAATTAGGAAAAGCTGAACTTTCATTAGAAATGTATATATGTGCTGTTAGAAAATTGTCCCAAAAAGTAGGAAAAAAGTTGTATGATGTCTATCTATGAATATAAATGGCAGCTCTGAAATTGTGAAATAAAAATATTCACATGAGCACACATGTTAGTCTTGCATGCCTGAACCAAGAAGCAGTGGCACTGGCAAAAATAACATTGACGAATGTGTGTTTTAAAGAGAAAGAGATTTAGTTTACTGTTTTCCTTACATGTTCATGATAACTTGAATGTTAATCATTGCCTGTTCTTCTTTGATACTCCACTATGAATGATTATGCCTGTGATGATATTATTTTGCAAATTACTTGATGCAAAATAAATGTTGAAGAAATATTTAGTAAGTGATGTATTTGGCAGTCAATAGTAAGTGAAAACATGATGAAGAGGAGACTGTGATATAGTAAGTCAAATGCAGCTCACTTCTTCCCCTGCTCCTTCCCCAGTCAGTTGACAGCTTTATGCAGGAGTGACCTTAAGTTCTGTGAGATGTCCTGTGTGGGAAAATTCACTGAATGAATAAAGGCCTGGACTTTTTTTTTGTTGTTGTTGTTGTTTTTTGCGGTACTGAGGATTGAACTCAGGGGCATTCTACCTCCGAGCTATACCCCTAGCCCTATTTTTTTATTCTTTATTTTGAAACAGGGTCTCACTAAGTTGCGGAGGGCCTCACTAAGTAGCTGAGGCTGGCCGCGAACCCATATCCTCCAGTCTCAGCCTCCCTAGTACTGGGATTACAAGTGTGCGCCACCACTAGGCCTGGATTTATTGCAAGCATTTATTAATTTATTGCATATCCCTAATTGCTAATGATGTTGAACATTTTTAAATATATTTATTTGTCAATTATATTTCTTCTTTTGAGAAGTATCTATTCAGTTCAATTGTCCATTTTTCCACTGGGTTATTGATTTTTTTAGTGTCAAGTTTTTGAGTTTTTTAACATATCTTAGATCCTCTGTCAGAGGAGCAGCTCAGCTGGTGAAGATTTTCTTTGGTGGCATAGGTTCTCTTCAGACTCTTCTTTTCTTTGATGTGCAGAAGCTTTTTACTTTGATGCCATCCTGTTTATTGACTCTCAGTTTTATTTCCTGAGCTTTGGGGATCTTATTGAGAAAATCTCTAATAATGCCTATATGTTGGAAAGTTGGTCCTATGTTTTCTGTTAGTAGTCAAAATGTTTCTGGTCTGGTTTTTAGATCTTTTATCCATCCCGAGCTTCACTATGATATATAATTACAATGTACCTAATAAAAGTATAAAAAAGCCAGGTGTGGTGGTGCATGCCTATAATCCTAGTACTTGGGAGGCTGATAGGAAGATGGCAGGTTTGAGGACAGCCTTAGCAACTTAGTGAGGCTCTTAGCAATTTAGCAAGACCTTGTTTCCAAATTTAAAAAAAAAAGAAGAAAGAAAACAAGCAAATCTGCCTTTCAAACATAGATTAAAAAATTTGAAATACAATGTCCGCAAATAGTATCTTAAATAAAATATTAACAAACTGGGCAATATAGTGGGACAGTCCCATAATCCCAGTACTTGGGAGAATAAGACAGGAGAACAGCAAATTTGAAGACAGCCTTAGTAATGTATCGATATTCTTAGCAACCTAGTGAAACCCTGTTTCAAAACCAAAAATAAAGAGCCGGGTGTGGTGGCACATGTTTGTAATCCCAGTACTTGGGAGGCTGAGACAGGAGGATTGTCGGTTCACAGCCAGCCTCAGCTACTTAGTGAGGCCTTCCGCAACTTAGTGAGACCCTGTTTCAAAATAAGGAATAAAAGATAGGGCTGGAGGTAGAGCTTGGAGGTAGAATGCCCCTGGGTACAATCCCCAGTACTGCAAAATAGATAAATAAATAAATAAAATAAAAATAAATAAATATATTAAAAAGGTCTGGGGGTATAGCTTGGAGGTAGAAGGGCTATGGATTCAATCCCCAGTAACACACACACACACACACACACACACACACACACACACACACACACACATTTAAAAAAAATGCCTGGAAATGGTCTGCTGAAAGTGATATGATAAGGACGAGATATAGCACATCATTAGAAGACTTGACCTACAGGATCTATGAGTTTCCAGGGAAGTTTTTTTTTTTTTTTTTTTTTTTTTTAATTAGAATTTGTTTAGTTTTTATGCAATTCAAAAAGGAAAGAATTAAGCAAGATATGTGGGTTGGCTTCTCTCTGGCCTGAGTCTAGGAGTACACAGAGATGTTTGAAAACAGAGACTGCTTTCTGGAGTCCCAGGAGGAGCCAACTCTGACTACTTCTATACCTAGTGCCCATGAGGGTGGGGACCCAGAAGACTGCTCGTGGATCCTCCAAGGATGGCACATGATCCCCACTCAGATAACAAGGAAAATAACAATCCATTAAGGGGATTCAGCTGCTAGAAAGAAAAGGGTCATCCCAAACAAATTGAATACATGACCAGTAAACAGAGCTTCTAGAGGAGACAAATGACAACTTTGTGAGTGTGTATCAAGGGGAAATAAAATGGAAATTAATACTTGTATAGTAAACTGTAAAGGGAGACCTTTTATGCTATAACTTACTACTATACAAATGTACAACCTTAAGTGTCTTTACTATAAAAATGAAACATGAAAAACTAGACAGGTAGCATGCATCTGAAGAGGTCAGAAAAGCAATTTTAAAAAAGAAGCAGTAATTAGTAAAATAGAAAAGAAAATGGAATAAAAGATAAAAAAATCTAAAACATTAAAAAACTGGGCTGGAGGTATTTAGCTCAGTGCTGGAGCACTTGCCTGGTATGTGCAACACTCTAGGTTCAATCTTCTTGTAACAACAACTAACCAAAATCAAAACCAAAACAATAACAAAAACCCTAAAATATTAAAGACTTAATAAAATAGATATGCCCTTTCTAAGCATTGCTAAAGACAAAATTCAATAAGCAAAAGTATATGATAGAAGGAAGATGTAACTACAAATGTAGAAGATTAAAATAATTATAAGAAAATAAAATATTTGAAAACTTAGGTGAAATAGATGATTTCCTAGTAAAACACAAATTGCTGAAGCTGACACCAAAAAGAAACAAAAATGTCCATAAGCCAGTCATCACAGAAGAGACCAGCCCAGTGATTAGATACCTAGACAGATAAAAAGCCTAGAACAACGTGTTCACAGTTGAAAATTTGAACCTTAAAGAACAGATACATCTTAAGCTATTTCTAATCCAGATTGTAAAAAAAAGAGTAACTCATTCAATTTGATTTTTTTTTTTTTTTTTTGCGGGTCTGGGGATTGAACTCAGGGGCATTCAACCTCTGTGCTACACCCCCAGCCCTATTTTTTATTCTTTATTTTGAAACCGAGTCTCACTAAGTTGCAGAGTTCCTCACTAGGTAGCTGAGGCTGGCTGCGAACCCGGATCCTCCGGTCTCAGCCTCCCAAATGCTGGGATTACAAGCGTGCGCCACCACGCCCGGCTTCAATTTGATTTTTATAAGGTTGGAATAACGTTAATACTAACCTGGATAAAGTCACTGCTGGAAAAAAAGTAAATAGTAGCAAAACAGTGAGAGGAGGAGGGAAAAAAAAGAAAACTACAGATAAGATCTAGTCCTAATAAAAGTCAAATAAAAAAAGAAAGATATGACTTAAGTACCATTAAGACTGCTTACAATAGCAAATGTCTTAACCATGAAACTCTAAAGTAATTCCAATTAAAGTAAGAAATTAGGTAAGGATCCTGAGTTTAAACTTCTTCACTAGTTTTTCATTGTTCTATTCAAAATATTCAAAATTCTTAAAAAACAAAGTTTTTCTTGTGTGTACCCTACACACTTTTTTTTTTTTTTTTCAGTACTGGAGATTGAACTCAGGGGCATTCTACCTCTGAGCTATACCCCCAGTCCTATTTTTTTTATTCTTTCTTTCTTTCTTTATTTATTTTTGTGGTACTGGGGATTGAACTCAGGGGCATTCTACCTCCGAGCTACACCCCCAGCTCCATTTTTTATTCTTTATTTGGAAACCGAGTCTCACTAAGTTGCGGAGGGCCTCACTAGGTAGCTGAGGCTGGCCGAGAACCCGGATCCTCTGGTCTCAGCCTCCCGAATGCTGGGATTACAAGCGTGCGCCACCACGCCCAGCTTTATTCTTTATTTTGAAACAGGGTCTCACTACGTTGTGGAGTGCCTCACTAGGCCAGCTGAGGCTGCCCAGGAACCTGGATCCTCCGGTCTCAGCCTCCCAAATGCTGGGATTACAAGTGTGTGCCACCACGCCCGGCTTCCCTACACACTTTTAAAATTTTATTTTCTTTAATTAATAACATGTAGTCACTATCTATCTAGATCTGCTTCCGAGTCCTCCCAACACATACATTTAAAAACTCTCCAACATTTATCACTTTTTCATGGTGAAAATATTCAAAATCCTTTGAGTTTTTGTTAATTGAACAACACATAATCATCATCTGTAGTCACCCTACTGTACAAGAGCACACCAGAGCTTCTTACTCCTACCTAACAACTTAGCACCCACGGATCAAACTTTCTCCATTCTCCTTCTCCCTACTTTCCTCGCCTCTAGTAACCACCATTTTACTCTCGACTTCGATGAGTTCTACTTTTTGTAGATTCCACATATGAGTGAGATCCTGCAGTCCTTGTCTTTTCTGTGCCTGGCTTATTTTGCTTGACATAATGATCTTCAGTACCACCTGTATTGTCACAATGACACAATTTCATCCTTTATAATGGCACAATAGTATTCCATTATGTAAAGATACCACATTTTATTTATGCATTCAGAAGCTGATGGACACTTAGGTTGATTCCACCCTCTTGGCTATTTGTAGCGTGCTATAATAAACATGGACGTGCAAATGTTTCTCCACACACCTGATGCTGTTTCAGACTTCTCTACTTTTGTACATGCTGATGGTTTGCTGTCCATGCCTACTCACTTATGCCTCGTTTTTTCATTTGTGGAATTTTCCCATTCTTAAGACTTGCCTTTCACCCTCCCAGACATGCTTATGTATTTCTCTAACATTACTAATAAGGCATGCTGCTTGAGACAGAAATAGAGTCCTACTTTCCTTTGTACACTTAATATTTAGTACTGTGCTTGAACATGTTCAATAAATGTTAACCAACTCAGTGTGTGAAGAGATAAACGGATTCATGAATACTACAGCCTCTACTGTCTCGCTTTGGTTTTTGCTGTCCCTTGAAACAGTGATGGTGGTGACTTCCTGCTGAGAGGCCCACTCAGGATGATGATAAAACCTGTCTTTTTGTATATGCATGAATCCTCTTTTGCTTTATGACCCACATGCACACATGGCAAATGGTGCTGTTAATGGATTTGACTTGCATTCTGCTTCATGAATTGCCAGTCGTATCTTTATCTGCTATACTGCTTGTTCATTCCTTTGTTTTTGCCATTGCGTCCTGACAGTAAGAGGTGAGGGTAGGGGCAGAAGTGATGTTTCAGAAGCTCTGTGAAGTGACCCAGAGGAAGCCTTCACCTTGTGGACCGTGTTTCATGCAAATTACCTAGTGTCTTGCTGGGATATGTTCCTTGGCTGACAATTCACTGCATGTCTCTGGCAGACACTGCATGTAGAGTGTGCACCTTAGTACTTTAACTCTAGTTCTTGAGACTGTCTAGGGGGAAATATCCCCTGAATAGATTCATAGAAGTGAAGTACATGAGCTCAATTCTACAGCTGCTAGGATTTGCTGCTTCTTGTAGGTTTGCTTTTTATTTTTTGTCTTCTACTCTGCCTTATGCCATCTGCCACGATTGCATGGTCCAGATGTGCAGGCTTTTCTTGTTCTCCTGTAAACATGACTTTGTCATCCCCTTCATTTGTCTGGTCATTAGTTATCAAATTGTTGGTGGTTTGACTGACCATTCCTCAAAACATATGTTCCAGATGCTGCTTTCTCCAGGGGGAATGAGGGATAGCTAATATGCTTTGCAATTACTAACTTATATTTAATTACTTTCTCCTAAGTTAAATTGTAAAAATTGCCAGGTGTGGTGGTACATGCTTGTAATCCTAGTACTTAGGAGGCTGAGACTGAAGGATCACAGGTTCGAGGATAGCCTCAGCAAATTAGTGAGGTTTTCAGCAACCTAGTGAGACCTTGTTTTCAAATAAGAAATAAAATCAGTGAGGGGATGTAGCTTGAGGTAGAATTCCTCTGGGTTCCATTTGTAGTACCCCCCCAAATTGTAAAAATTTTAATAATCTATATAATATACTCAATTGCCATGTTTATTTGGTTATGTAAAATGTACTATACGGAAATCAGTGCTATACTCCTCTACCTTTAAAACTCATTTGAATTATCATATCTTAGGGACATCTTGCTCAGCCTTACCCAGAATAAGTTAAGATTCCCTGCACTACTCATGTAAGTATTTCATCATGTGCTACTTATTATTGTTATTATTATCATTATTATTATTATTTTGTTGGGGATTCAATCCAAGGGCATTCTACCTCTGAGCTATACCCCAAGACATATTTTATTTTATTTTTAATTATTTTATTTTGTATACCTTTATTGGTGCATTATAGTCTCACATCATAATGCAGCTTATACTGATAGTGACATACATGCACACAGCACTTGGTGAGCAGGTGCTCAGTAAAGACATGTGGCGTGATTGATCAGCTACCATCCTTTGAGTTCCTTATATCCATGCTAGTAAGTTCTGAAAGAATGCAGGAGCACTGTGTTAGGGAATATAGTACTAAGCAATTGCTGGCAATAATTCTCTAGAACCCTGGCTTAGAGGTGAGAACATTGGCTTTACAATTGAAAAATGAGGATTTCAGTATCACAGTTGCTGTTTTTGAACTTGCATGCTGCAATTTTGAATGTCAACTTGGGAAAGTCATTTACATTTGATTTACCAATCCATAATATGAGGATATTAATGTGTCATAGCTACCTCATAGGAGTATTGTGAGAACCAATTAGAGGGCATTTCAGAGTATGCAATAAAGTGTATAGCAATATACAGAGAAGAAGACATTGAGGCTGCTTCTACTCATTTTGACATTTTCAATATACATACAAAGGTCATGTGATGTATTTAATCTAGTACATTTAAATATCATTTAACAAGTGATTTGTCATATAAACTATGGGTAGCACTCTAGAAAACATAAGTGATTTGCCTTCTGAGTGTAATCAAGGCTTTGCAATCCTTCTAAGATGGAAATATAACAGATTATGAAAAAATGGAGAGAACATATAAATAATGAATCCTTTTTGCAAAAATGGTTGCTAACTGGCAATTTAGTTCCTCTCCCCTTTCCCAAGCTCTATCATATTCCTTGTTTTCTTATATGCAGGTGGAATCTGACTAAATCAGGCTATCTCTATAAGAGCTATATTGAATAACTCCAAAGGAATTTCACTCTCTTGCCCTCCTTGATATGAGGTCACAGAATTCCACTGGCTTCAAATACAGCCATGTGGGTCCTAGGAAGTTGCTTCAGCTTCCCCTCTCTCCTCATGCTCTGATGATATTCAATTGATGTCGGCTGGAATTCCATTTGTTAAGTGGTGGATTACTGATCAAATATTTTCTGAGAGACCCTCTAATGATTTAGAAACCCCCATGCTTGACTTTGAATTGGAAGTCTCACAAACACTGTCCTCTCATTTTTGATAATTCTTCCAAAGTCTTCTGATAGTCATTATCACAATTCCTTCTTTGGGGATAATCAAAAACAGCTTAGAGCCTGAATATTCACCTAAATTCTGGAAAGTTCAATAAACAGACCCTTCATCAGTTTCCTACATTGCTTTCTTCATCGCACAGAACTGGCTTTTTTTGGTCTATGACCATAAATTAATTTTATACTAATTAGCTACACCTATCAAAGTACTGGAGGGCTAATTTGCTTAATTCATTTTTTAAAAGATATGAGATCTATTTTGCCTAAGAAATTCCACATACTTTAATTTCATCTTATTGCCTTTTTAAAAAATCATAGTTATCTAGTGTTTCAGAGCCTTTTCTATGCTTAAAACTGAACATGAAGCTGGGCGTGGTGGTGCATGCTTGTAATCCCAGCATTTGGGAGGCTGAGACAGGAGGATCCAGGTTCGCGGCCAGCCTCAGCTATCTAGTGAGGCACTCCACAACTTAGTGAGACCCTGTTTCAAAATAAAGAATAAAAAAATAGGGCTGGGGGTATAGCTCAGAGGTAGAATGCCCCTGAGTTCAATTCCTAGTACCGCAAACAAACAAACAAAAAAACAAAAAAACAAAACAAAAAAACAACATGATTAAAAAAAAATGCTGACCAGTTCTTTGGGAAAGGACAGAGAGAGTGGACTGAAGGACAGACATGAAAATGGAATAAAGTGGGTCCGAAAAGCTTTGTGAAAATGTTGCAAACTTCTTTACGAAACTCTTCTGGATACCATTGGTTCAAATGCTGCTTATCCTGACCCTAAGACTTCTTTCTACTGAACATCAGGTGTTGCACCCCAAGGCCAATGCTTATTTTCAAGTACCATTCTCTGCTTATATTTCTTGTTTGAAACACTGAGTTTACTTATTTCCCATGACACTAAAATCGTTGCTTGCTTTTGTTGATGGGATATTAGCTCAATGAATGAGAACTATCAGAAATCTGGGAACATACCTAGACATCAAATGGGACATTGAAAAAAATATGGAACAGTAACCTTTTAACAGAGGAAACTATTGTAAAATTTGTTTTTCCAGATTCCTAGTGTTGGTTCAGGATTTGACCTAGGAATACCTGCCTTCAAAATCTGAGTTTAACCATTCGCTTATGTGTGAATCACAGCAAGCTCTGTCTTATGTTTGCTTCATTTTCCTTATCTATTATAGTTCCTGCCTCACAGAATTCTCATTAGGTTCAGTTATGTGAATTTCCTTTGAATGCTTTATTAAGTGACCACAAATGCCAGTTAGTGTTATGCTTATTGCTTGTCAAGATCAAGCCCTGTCAGAAAAACCTAATGTCATTTAGGTCAGGAGAACAGTTTTGTTTCTTGTACCTCTCATTTCTCTTGACCTTAGTGATGTTTTTAAATTGATCTTTGGAACACAGTATGACTAAGAACATGTACAGTTTCTAGATATGTTTCTAACATTTGGCCAGAAATAGCATCTGTGAATGATCATTGAGAATCAATAGTATACCAGGGATGTAATAAGAGATGTTTAGTATGAAGAAGTCTTGGGAGCAGAGTAAGTCTCATTTCAATCAATGACACAGCAGAGTTCAATGCAGATTTCTAAGTTATTTGAATATACCAATGGCAGAGTTGCATAAGCTGAGGTTCTATTACTTTGATGAAAAAGATATTCAGAATTCAAAGTGATACTGGTGATTTGGAAGAGGTTAGAAATAGACACAATAAAGATGGATGTAAGAAGACATAGGATGTGAGAAAGCTCAAATGAGCCCAGACTTGTGGTGGTGGGGTGGAGCGAGACTTTGCTGTGTGTGAGGAGGCAGGAAGAGAAGGAGAGGTTCTGGGTAGATTGCCTGTGAGTCAGCAATGCTGCACTGCAGTTAGGACAGCCAGCTGAGTGCTGCAGGGCACAGCAGGAAGGTGGCACAGAGCAAAGCCTGGAGGTGCCGATCCTCTTAGAGGCAGACTGGACATGCTGCATGTGAGTTAGTAATTTGGAGAGCACAATTATCCAAAAAGTGAATGCTGTATCCCCAACCAACCTAACCCCTTTCATTAAAATACTTTTGTCAGTTGTTATAAAGTTTCAGAATTTTTTATTTATTCCATCTTTGAAGAAATTTCATGTCTCCTACCCAAAAGGGTACTGGGCATACAGACCATTGTACCATTCCTTCCCAGACAGAATCTTCCCCTTTCCCAGGTCTCACCTGAGGCCTCACTCCTGTCTGAAGCCCTTTGTGACCTTCCTGAATAGAGTTACATCCTTTGTCCTCACCTCTGCTGCACCTGGTACATTCATTCCTCTGCTAAAGGCTCATTAATCACACTAGATAGAATTAGAATGTGAGCTTCTTGAAGACACAGATCAAAGCTTATTCATCTTTGTGTTCTTATTATCTAGAAGAGTTCCTGGCATCTGGAGTGTACTCTATAAATATTTATTGAATGATCAATGAAGGAATTAATGAAGGTAAGTATATAAATACAAGGTCTAACTGAATAGGCTAAAAATAAAAGCAGTATTTAACCAGAAAAAGGAGCCTCCAATTTTCTGCATTCCATAATGTATCACACAAGTGGGAAATTAAACAGAATTTTAAGAGTTTTTAGAGAGCTATTAAAAAAGAAGTCTTGGCCAATAACAACTAGGCACAGTCTTCTCTCCAAGGGATGAACTCCTCTTTTGAAGTGATAAAAGTTTAGCAAGTGATGGAATTTCATGTTGTCACACATGTGAAACCAGCACTTGTAGTTTTCAAGGCAGCAATGGATAAACGTGTCTTTTTACTCATGCTAAGACTGATCAAAGGGAAACACAATCTCTGCTTTCAAATGTTCTGCCTCTTTCCTTTGAGTGGCGCATTTAATGCCCATTAAGGATTTTAATGATCTGATCCTGATTCTGAAGTTGCTGATCCCTGAGATGAGATTTCCTCCACCCACTACCATCTTTGTTTCAGAAACAGCAACAGAAAACTGTTTGTTTAGTGTCATGTGCTAAAAACCAAAAAACAAACAAGGAAAAAAAAAAGCCCTTCCTTCTTTTCCTCTAGCTCGCTTTTAATATTTATCTTTCCATGAGCACATTCAGCCTGTCTTTAATGTTGTCAACATGTTCCTAAGCAGGCTGACTGGGGCATCGACAAACAGCAGCAGCAGGAAATCACCAACAACTGACAGTTAGAGAAGACTCCCCTTCAAGAAGCGAGTTTATAAAAAGCACAGACTAGCTATTTTTTTTTTTAAGTCTTAGAACTCTCAACAAATTTATTAATGTCAAGATTTAATTATCTGTTTAGAAGTGTCGTGGTTTTCTTAGTGTCTCATGATTCTCTTAGCTCCTTTTATTAACAAGTGAGTTGTGGCTATTTTAATTTGCAGCTGAATCTTTAAGAATCTAGAAGATATAATTCAAAAACAGTCAGACTTCAGGATCTCAGTAGGATCTGATCAATAGTGGTGAGAGTATCAGCTTGAGAGCTCTGATCAACTGAATCTAAAATCTGGCTCTGCTATGTTCTACCTTTATGACTGATGAGTGACCTCGCTATGCCTCAGGTTCCTCATTTATGAAATAGGATTGACATTATCCCCTTTGCAGAGTTAGTGTTAAAGTTAATCGAATTATCACATGTAAAGCTCTTACTACTATTTTAGATGTATAGTTAATTCTAGATGAAGGGTGATAATGATGGTGAAAGATGAAACTTTTCAGCAGACAGAGCTTATCTGTCAGGAATATTCCCCAACTTCTTCAGAGAACTCAGATTCTATTCATAAAGCAAATTCTACCTTTTTGGATGCAAAGTCTCAAAGATTTTCAAGGTGTTGATTTCCAACTTTCTTGAAAAGCACAAAACACCTGAAAGTTTCAATGTTCAGACATTCTACTGGCAACATAGAAGACAGAAGGCTCAATTTATGTTACTCTAGAGATTGCAATTTGTCGTTTATTCTCTGAATCTCCAAATATGTGTCATGTACTTTATTTGAACACGGGTGATAATTAGATCACAGAAGTATCCATGGCCATACCATAAAAGGTGATCTCCTTTTAGTCTCCAATACCCTGGAAACGGCTTCTGACAAACATATTTTGGAAGAATTTATAAAAGAGGATCAATAGAATATAAAGGTATTACTATTTTAAGGTAATTAATATTTTATTTTATTTTTTATTTATTTGAAGGTTTTTGGGTACTGGGGATGGAATCCAGGGGCATTCTACCTCCGAGCTACACCCCCAGCCTATTTTTTATTCTTTATTTTGAAACCGAGTCTCACTAAGTTGCAGAGTGCTTCACTAGGTAGCTGAGGCTGGCCGCAAACCTGGATCCTCTGGTCTCAGCCTCCCGAATGCTGGGATTACAAGTGTGTGCCACCACGGCCGGCTCTATTCTTTATTTTGAAACAGGGTCTCACTAAGTTGTGGAGGGCCTCACTAAGTAGCTGAGGCTGGCCACCAACCTGGATCCTCCAGTCTCAGCCTCCGGAGTGCTGGGATTACAAGTGTGCACCACCATGCCCGGGGGTAAATAATACTTTAGTTTCCTTTGGCAGTAAAAATAGGACTCTGCCAGATGGCAGACATCTTTTGGTTAGTAACATCATCTTGTATTTTGAATGAAGTGATATTGGGGGCGGGCAGGGATGAGCTGTTGAGAACAGCTTTTTCAGATTACACCAAAGCATGCAATATGGGGTTTGGGTATGGAGGAGGAAATGAGTAAACCAGTAAGGTATTTTTATTGTCTAAGAGGATGGGCTTTATTTTCCTGAGAAAATGTGACTTTCTTCAGACAAAATTAACTGCGCGAGAATAGTGAGTCAACAGGACTTCCCCACACTGGGCAGTGTGTTCCTTTTGTCACATGCTGATTGATTTGAGACTCTCATAAGCCCCTGGGGAAAGTGCTGGATAAACAAGTGTCCTTAATATAGCTCACAGCCTGGTGGAGATGGTAGGACATAGCTCCTATCTGCATACAGAAATGAAGGCTCAAGCAAGGGAAGAACAAGGCCAAGGTCTCCTATCTCTGGTAGCTGGTGGCAGTTAGACCTGAACCTAAGCCTTTCTCAATGTTGTTCACTTGGTCCTCTCCAAATGGGCTTGCTAAGACATCAATGAACCAGATGGCTGAGCCACAGGTGATCCTCGGAGGCAATAAGTATGTGGCTTTTGTTGAATACCTACTATTTGCCAGGATTTGCATGTGTAATCTCTGCCCCCTTAATTAAGCTCCCAAGACATATATTGTCTCCATTTTATAAATTAGAACCACAGGGAACCAGGGCTCATAATGGTTAAGTCAAAAAACAAAAATTAAACTGTGCTGTCATCTAAACTAACATCTCTCCAGAGCCAAAGCCTGTGTTCATCCCATGATAGTGTGGGCTGCTTAAGAAAATGACTGTTTCTGGCCTGTTTTCAAGGTGAGGGTGAAAGGAAATAAATAGTTGAATGGTACAAACAGATTTTGACATGAATGAAAGGCCCAATGGCATAAAGTTTGTGTCAATATTTTTTTCTACTTTATATTATCATGGTGAAGTTGGGTAGTGTATGGAAAAAACACTAATTTGAAATTTATGTAATACAGATTTTAGGACAAATCATACCTCCATACATCTGTGGTCGTGGGCGAGTCATTTAAACTCATTGATGCTCCAGCCACTTCAAATGAAAAGAATCTCAGAGACCTTCACTAACCAGAACTGTACCCACACCCCACCCCAATTCTATCCCACCTCAACTGTCCCTTATTCACATGAAATAATCACATTACACACACAGCAGGTTACTTATGTCAAATTCCCACTGAGAGCCAACAGACTACTGCCCTCCTGATTGGGTCCTCAGTGGGGCTGTGAGTAGATCTAGGAGTACACTTTCCAAATAATGACCCACACACAAGGAGATAATTAACTTACACAGACATTGGAGGCAAAATGCAATGCTTGGAAATATTATCTGATACCACGAATGCTTATTGAAGATTCATTTATTTTCCCAATCAGCTGAGGCATGAGGGAGAAAGAAAAGATAACTTTCATTGGCTTTATGTGCACTGTGGGTACATTGTCAGAAATCTCTCTAACTTTATTATTTGCTTTCTAGACTCATTAATTCTGCTGAGAAATTCAAGAAGCAAATGCTAGTGGAAGAGAATTGAAGACCTTAAAAAATTAAATAATGCAAAGAGAGAGAGAGAGAGACCTGCAGTGTAGTAGAAGGGGGTCAGGAGAGTGAGGGGAAGAGGGAGAACTGAAGAAGGAAACAGTTTAAATAATACTATCACAATTAGTGAAGATATTTTTACCAATTTCACTAACACAAAGGTGGGGGAGGAGCAGGGTGGGATCTGGAGGGAAATACTACAAGATTGATGACTATGTATACTTTTAACACATTGAACCTCACTACGCTGTATAATTGCAATGTACTAACAATAATAAAAAGAAAACCTACCATGTTAACACAGGTTTTTGTGTAGAGTATTAGTAGCTGTTAGTATGTTGAGTGCTTCCTCAGCTGGGTTTTCTGCACATATGACCACTCTCCACCAAGATCTTTTAAGATGGGCATGGCCATTTATTTAAAATTAGTTTTATTGATGCATAATATGCATTGACATCTTCTTTTTACCAGCAAGGTAAAGATCTTAAGTTATGTGTTCAAAGGAACTTACTGTTTTGCTGAAAGTATAACATGAGCCTAGCCTGATTAAAAGGGCTGTGTATTTTCTATTATATTCCCTCTGCTGGGAAGAACATGCTTGCAGGAGATTGAGAAGGGTGACTTGCAGGATGAATTACCTCCAGCCCTCTGAGTGTCCTCTGTGGGTGTGGCTTCTCAGACCAGAGCTCGGGGAGCTGCTGATGGCTGTGTAGGGACACCAGCTTTTAGCTCTACACCTGCACTCTGCAAACATTTCTCCTGAATCCAGTGTGCATGGCACGCTTTTGCTCGCTTTCCTCTCTCTTTTGCTTATTGTGTCTCTACTGCTTCAAAATCTCAGAACCACCTGAAATTAAAGGTCATTTGGTTTAACCCTCGATTTTACAGATGAGGAAATGGACACTCAGAGAGAGGAAGTAATTTACCCAAGGTCACACACTCATCTGAGGCTGACTAGAGAATGGTTAACTTGCTTCCCTCTATCCTCCATCTCTCCTCCTCCTTAACCCAGTTTTGGTGAGATTAAACTCAAGCCTTTGGAGCCAGGGGAATCCCAAACTTTGTCGCTGCCATGGAATAGCAATGTATGTATCAACAAATAAAAACTTTGAAGAAACTGTCTTGTTGGAGAGAAAAATGTTTATAGCATTGGGTATGGTCGAGATATACTTTACGACAAGAAGGCATCTTTCAAATGTGCCTCTAGCAGATTAAGCTTAAAAGGAAGTTCATAATTTAAGTCAATTAAATAATTGGGAACATACTGGTTTCTATCTAAAAACAGACCAAAGCATAAATTCTTACCTGGAATGCTTATTTTCTCTCTGTACTATGAATACCCAGCAAATCAGTAATTTTATGTTACTAAATCAATCCATACTTTTGATAATTCAGGAAAATATTGTTATACTTCTGAAAATTCTCTCATATCTTATCTCTGCTTCTTTACATTTGTTCTGACTCCTATTTTTTATTTTATTGTCTTAAATCACACATGTACATCTTTCATTACATACATAAAACATTGAGTTTTATACTCGATGTATGAATGTAAAAGTCCCCATGAAACATTTTTGAAAAAGTGTTTCTTTACTCTTTACTTCAAAGGACGTCACATTATTGTTTAATGTTTTCTGCTAATTATTATCAAAATAATATTGTTATAGGTTGGCTTCTCTGGCAGTAAACACTGAGACAGAGTGTTGGATTCATGTTAATTGCTCAGAGCTGCCATAAATAATGGAGTGGCTTATACAATAGAGATTTATTGTCTCACAGTTTTGTAAGCTAAGTCTGAAATCAAGGTATAGCAGGGTAGGTTCCTTGTGAAGGCAATGATGGGAGGATCTGCATGTGCTCTATAGCTTTTGCTGGTTTGCTGGCAATCTTTAGCATTCCTTGGCTTGTGGAAGTATCACCCCAACTTCTGCCATTATTTTCACATAGAATTCTCCCCCTGTGTGTCTATGTTCAAATTTGTAAGGCCACCAGTCATATAGTATTAAAACTTACTTTATTTCAGCAGAACTTTATCTCAAATTATTTTATTCTTAAATATTCTGGGTCTTTTTTCCCTCCATATGAAGTTTATGATTGATTTTTCTAGGTCTGTGAAAAATGACATTGGTATTTTGATAGGGATTACATTGATTCTGCAGATAACTTTTGGTAGAATGGCCATTTTTATTTATTTATTTATTCTGCCTATTCAAGAGAAAGTGAGATCTTTCCATCTTCTGAGAGCGTCTTCAATTTAATAATTTTCAATTTAATAATTTCAGTTTAATAATTTTCATTGTAGAGGTCTTTTACCTCCTTGATTAGGTTTATTCCTAGGTATTTTATTGGTTTTGAGGTTATTATTAATGGGATTGTTTTCTGGATTTTTTTTTCTCAGTGGATTCGTGGTTGGCACATAGGAAAGCTGTAGATTTTTTTAGGTTGATTTTGTAATCCTGCTACTTTGCTGAATTTATTACTCAGCTCTACTAGTCTTTTGGTTGAGTTTTCCGGGTCTTCTAGATATAGGACCATGTCATCTGCAAATAAAAATAATTTTAATTCTTCTTTTCCTATTTGAATTCCTTTGATATTCATCTCTTGTCTTATTGCTCTGGCAAGAGTCTAGAGGACTATATTGAAAAGGAGTGGTGATAGCATCCTTGTCTTGTTCCTGATTTTAAAGGGAATTCCCAGTTTTTCCCCATTCAATATGATGTTAACTTTAGGTTTATTGTATATTGCCTTAGTGATATTGAGATACGTTCCTTCTATTCTGATTTTCTGCAGTAATATACTTTTATTGTTACATTGCAGTCTCATATCATAATGAAGTTCAGAGTGATAGGGACATACATGCTGAGCTTTTCTCCCAGCTCCTTCCCCTTTCCTGTTCATGATAATGAGATTGACACTGATAATTTCATATATGTACATAACATTAATGGAAATGTTTCCTTCATTAATTCTCCCTGCCCCTCTATCATTCCACTGAGTTTCTCCTCCTTTATCTAAAGTCCCTCGTGTATCCTGATTACTCCCTAGCTTACATATATGAGAGAAGACATATGACTCTTCACTTTCTATGATGGCTAATTTCACTTAACATAATGTTGTCCAGGTCCATCCATTTTCCTGCAAATGACATAATTTTACATAATTTTGTTCTCCTTTATTGTGGGGTAGAATTCCATTATGTGTATATTCCATAATTTTATAATTCATTCTTCTGTTGATGGATATCTAGGCTGGTTCCATGATTTAGCTATTGTAAATTGTGCCATTATAAACATGGATATGCATGTATCACTATACTATTCTGATTTCAATTCCTTTGAAAAATAACTTTATTATATTATAAATAACTTTATTATATTATATTATATTGACAGTGGCTCTACTTTCCAATAAGGTCTCGTTCTAATGAATTGGGAGGCTGTAATTCAACTCATAAAGGGTACTTGATGTATAACTCTGGGGGAGACAAGGAAGGAATACCACTTAGGCGAGACAAGGTTAAACTAAGGCAGTGAGCTTTGGAACAAATATAGCCCATCATAGTGTCCCTCGGTGGGCCCTGGTGGCCTTTGCACCCCTGCCTCACTCAGTCTTGAGCTGTGGACTGCCTAGGAGGACTTGACCTTGGGTGAAGCATGTCTGAAGTAGAGATATGCCTTGAAGGAGCTGGTAGCTAAAGGCTGAATACAGACCACAAACATCCATGTGGGCAGCAAAATCTTCCATGAAGGGGCACTTGGGAGGCACATTTCCATGTCTACCACAGGTAGAGTAAATATGTTCATCTTCATGAGGTTTCAAGAAAGATTTTGATCTCAAAGTATTAATGTTATAAAAAATCTCTCTTCTCTGCTTAAATGCCTCAAGTATCTCTATTTCCCATAGGTTCAGGAGCAAATTCCTTAATCTGACTTTCCGAGAACTCTGCCATTGGACTCAAGTCTATGTTTTCAGTCTCTCCCTACTGTTTATCAGAGTCCTCTGTTCTAATTATACTGATTTTCCTCAATCTGGGATCTGACTTTCCTATTCTTGCTTCTACTGCTTTATATAAATGGAATTCCTTCCTACTTTTTTTGTTTTACTTCGTTAGAAGTCTAGGAAGACAGGAAAGGTAGATTTCAGTCCTGTTAGAAAGGCCTCGAAGGCCAGACTAAGAGGTTTATGACTAAGTCTATCATCTAATCCAGGAATTGATAAAATAGAACTTGAAGGTCAAATCCAGTTCACCATCTGTTAACATAAACTTTTATTGGAACAGCTATGCCCTTTTGTTTGCATATTGTCTAAGGTTGCTCTTCTGCTATATCTCTGCTCAATGGCAGAGTTGAATAATTACAACAGACTACATGCCCAATGAGACCTAAAATATTTACCATCAGGCTCTTCATAGAGAAAGTTTGCTGATCCCCTAATCTAACCTTTTCTTTGTATAAGAAAAAGTACCACCTTTTCTCCTGCCTTCCTCCAATGGGTTCCTGCTATTGCCAATATCTCCAATCTCTGCACATTAGACACACTGCGATGTTATATTGGGAATTGTGCTTCTGAATCCTGTGTCCCACATGCCCAGCCAGACTATGAGCTTCCTGAGAGCAGAGACTATGCTCTCTTTTTGTTTTGGATTTCCCACAGTGCTTATGAGGAACATCTATTGATAACATGGAGGTGGACATCTCTTTCGGTTGTGTGGCAGTTTGTTGCTCTGTGGGAAAATGGGCTTTGAAGCTCTCTAACTCAACCCTCCTCAAACCTTTGGAACCTCCCTCCCCATTTATGATCAAAATAAAGGACTGCTTCTGTTATTTTCTAAATGTCCACTTTGACAGCACATTGTATTATATACACATGAGTCTGAGCATGTATTACTATGCCTGGTACCTAGTAGAGAGGAATAATGCTGTCTTACATTTATTTATTTAGATCCAGGTCTTCCATTTTAAGCGTGTGACTTTGAGAAGAGTACATACTTTCTCTCAACCTCAGAATGCTGCATGGGCTTGCTGCAGTTTTCACAGTTCTGAGGCTATTAGAATCTTATAAGTGGCCTAGAAGATAGTTATTTGATGCGTGCTGAAGCCAGTGAAATACACGACCCCTTCCACACTAGAGCACAGGAGAGCATCGGACATTGTGTGGGCAGCATTGTAAGAGTGACTCATGACTTCACAGAAATGCAAGAACAAGGGGAAAGCAGAGAGAGAGAGAAAGCTGAGCTTTCTCTATGGGGGCACTAGTAGCATTTGTAGTGTGATAGTTCTGAGGAGAGGATGTGTCTTTCTCTCTGTAGCATGTTTAGTTTCCATGTTTCCTTTCTACTAAATGCTAATAGTGACCCCAAGACCACTGTGATGGCCATAATGGCCCCATACATTCCAAATGTATCCTGAGTGCCACTACCACTTTGATTGAAGACAACCAGATATACTGCAAAGAGCTCTATGGGTCTGAATGTCCTAAATGATCTCTATTCCTACTTACAGCAACTTAGAAGGCAAAACAGTCTCATGGAAGTTAAATGACATCCCCATGCTCACACAGCTTAGTGACTGAACTTGGATTCAAACTCATATTTCAGATTTGAGAAGATTTCCAGCAGAACTTTTAACTGTTTTGCAAAATTCTGTTCGAAATGATGCCTATGGTTAATATTTTTGAAATAAGATGGAAATGTAGTTATATAGTTGAAGTCAAATATTGCTTTACCATAAAGGTTGGACTCTGAACAGTGCCAGATCAAGTGAGAAAGGAACATTTAACTGAAGGAGGCAGGGCGCAGGTTAAGAAAAAAAATAAAGGGGCCTTGTCTTATAAAGTTTAATGCAGACCCTTTCCTATCAGCCAGATATAGACACAAACACCAGCCTCACATGGTAACATAATGATAACAGAATATATGTCATGTATATACAATAGAATACTATAGGTTCTCACTTATATGTGGAAGCTAAAAAAATTGACCTCAAAGAAGTAAGGAGTAGAATGGTGATTACCAGAAGCTGGGAAGGGTGGGAGGGCAGATGAGAAAGAGAGGGTAGTTAGTGGGTATAGAAATGCACATGAACAGGAGGACTAACTTCTATTGTAGTAGACTAACTATGATTGATAAATGATCGTATCTTTGGAAATAGCTAGTAAAAAGGACTTTGAATATTCTCAACACAAAGAAATGATAAATGCTTGTGGTGATAGATACATCAATTACCCTTCTCTGATCATTATACACTGTATACATGTATTGGAATATCACATTTTCCATAACTATATAATTATGTCAAAAATTCAACAATAATATCTAAATGAATATTAAGCTCCTATTAGGAGCTTTACACTACATATACACTATTTCTACCTATAACAACTTAGCATTATAGGTATTATAGAGGCAATACTGTTACATGGCAATACTCTCACACAGCCAGTTAGTACCTGAACTTGAATTCAAACCCATATTTCACTATAAAAGGCACATACTTTCAGCTCTGCCAAGATATGTAATATTATCTATAATTTGTTCTTCACCTAACATATCAAATTAACAAATATTTGTATTGTGAAAGTTGCTATGTTTTCTACTTTTATGTTTAAATGTCAAAGATTGTATGTGGCATATTGCATACGAAAATTTTTTTCCTTCCATTCAATTCGTATTTTGTCCTTATAAAGATTCCCTTCAGGTAGTTAAGTGAGACACTGGCATTGGGGGGACTCATCCATATTTGCACTGTCCTGGAGCCCAGCTTTAGAAAGAGATACAAAGGAAGCCGGGCGTGGTGGCGCACGCTTGTAATCCCAGCATTCGGGAGGCTGAGATCGGAGGATCCGGGTTCGCGGCCAGCCTCAGCTACCTAGTGAGGCATTCCGCAACTTACTGAGACTCGGTTTCAAAATAAAGAATAAAAAATAGGGCTGGGGGTATAGCTTGGAGGTAGAATGCCTCTGAGTTCAATCCCCAG
>PVLC010010575.1:0-21443 GCA_004027655.1 Graphiurus murinus | reverse complement strand
GAAAGAGATACAAAGGGACACCTATTACTGTGACAATTATTACTTGGAATCAGTATACATCCGGAGAAAATGAATAATATGTGAATCAAACATCACTACAGGGGCCAGTTTTCCTTTCTAGTAGGAATGGTTTGAGGAAACAAAGTACTGTTTGAAAATTGAGGACTTTTGATTTTCTTACCCGAGTAAGTGTTGACATTTTATAAAAGCTCTGATGGAGTGGATTGCTATTGTTAAATAAATGGGACAAGTCAATTGACTTTCATCTGTGGACACAGGAGACTATCTTGCAAAATCAGTTGATGTACCTAATCATGCACAGAAGTTAGATGTGAGAGGTTATGTGTACATCAATACTGAGCCATTGTTAAGAAACTCAGATATAGGGCTTCCCATTTTTTTTGCTCATACTCCTTTCTGTCCATATATTTCATCTTTGACAACACAATGGAAGCATGCAGTATTTCTTATTTTCTGGCTTATCACATAAATCACACAGATCAGGTGTCTGGGAAATGCCTTAAGAGAGTTACTCTATGTTTACTTAAATTGCTTACACAAATTACTCCGTCGGTTCAGGAAATGAAGTTCTATAGGAACTGCAGTGTTTATGTCTGTCTTTCAGTTTAGAATATTCTGGGGTCTCATCTTCTTTCTTAAACTATGTTATAACAATATTGAGAAGTCAGTTCTAAACAAAAACAATTTTGGCCCATTTTTCAGTTGCTTTAGCATTTATCCCTTACTCCATTCCTTTTCATATGCAGTAAAGAGTGGTCTGACAAAATGAGTCAATGTGTCATGTGAATGAATGTGTTAGAGGAAGAATATTGTACTTAAACAGCTGGGTATTCTTTGCTTTTGATTTGTCTGACCTTTCAATTGGCTGTGTGGCATTGAGAAAACCATGGTCTGTCTGGGCTATGGTGTTCTAGGCTGTAGATGTGTGTGTTGGGACAGGGACTGCAGCACTGAAGATATCCTTCTTGGTTCTGATGGTGTGTGTCAGGCATGAATGGCTCTCCAGCCCGTAGAACCCATGTGACTTCATTGTCCTTCTCCACAGTAGTTAGACAGAATTTCCAGATAATTAAGTTAATGCAGGGTAAACAAATGCCATATCTGGCTATTTGTTTTTTTCCAGCTCCCATTAAAGAGTTGAAATGGTCAGCCCTCCAATCAGCTTTTAGAGATGCAAAAGGATATGAGTGGAGCACAGTACTTAATGGAAAGCAATGACTTTCTTACAAAGAAAAGCTAGCAAAGGATGGGCATGGTGACACACATCTATAATCTCAGTGTGTGGGAGGCTGAGACAGGAGAATTGCAGGTTTGAGGCCAGCTGGAGATGTGTCCCTGAGTCCAACCCCAGTAACAACAACAACAACAAAAAAAAAAAAAAAAAAAAAAAAAAAAAAAAAAAAAAAAAAAAAAAAAAAAAAAAAAAAAAAAAAAAAAAAAAAAAAAAAAAAAAAAAAAAAAAAAAAAAAAAAAAAAAAAAAAAAAAAAGGAAGGAAAGAAGGGAGGGAAGGAAAAAAAAAAGAGAAAGAGAGAAAATATGTGTAAGTACCAATGAATAGGCTGAGGCTTTCTTGGAATCCTTCAGATCACATGCCCTAAATATCATCCATATTGTCTCCCTTCCTAAACTCATTCCATTTAGACTTAAAAACTAAGGAAGTTCAGTTGGTAACTTAAAAGGTTTTCTACAACTTAAAAAACTGAATGAAAATGAAAATATGTTTATTTAAATAAAAATTCCAGTCACTACTTGATAAATATAAAACTACAATGAGAAATAACCACATTCCATGTCACTTTTAAGAAGATTTTTTTTCAAAAATATGTAGTACTAGTTAGTCATTAAATATTTAATTTTTCCTTTTTGCCTAACATTCCAATGACATAAAAATAGTTTAAATCTTCACAAATGATGTATAGTATCATTTAAATCATTATATTGAATGAAAGACAGACATTGCTAATCTGGGCAAGATTAACATCTTCCATATTAAACAGTAAACAACAAAATAGTCCTTTAATCTGTATAGTACTTTGTGATAGAAAAAATGATTTCTAACATATTTTTATTACCTTTTCATTTATTTAATCAGTCAGGGTCCTGCTACATTTTACAAAAGCCTTATTTAGAAGTGAGGAAAATTGGGGTCAAATGAGAATTGTGAGCACATATATCGTTATCAATTTGTCCCTAACAAAGATGTATGCTTACAATATATGAATAAAAATAAAAATTTTAAAAAAAGTAAAAAAAAAAAAAAAGGGAGGAAAATTATGAGATACAGTGGTTAAAGATGAGTGCCTGAGGCCTCATCTTTAGAATGTCCTACATCTAAGTTTCTTGTCCCTTCTTTTACCTATATTTTACTTCTCTTTAAAAATTTTTTTAGTTAATTGCTTGAAAAAAATTAAATAGGAATAAGAAGCAGTGGATTCTAATAGAGAAAATTAAAGGAATATTGGAACATTACAAAATTAAAGTAATTTTTTTTGTGTGTGGCATTGGGGATTGAACTCAGGGGCATTCTACCTTCGAGCTACACCCCTAGACCTATTTTTTACTTTTATTTTGAAACAGAGTCTTGCTAGTTAGGTTGATGAAAGTCTCACTACTTGCTGAGGCTGTTCTCAAACCTGTGATTCTCCTGTCTCAGCCTCCCGTACTGGGGTTACAAGTGTGTGCCACCATGCCTGGCAAGAGTTTTTATTAATGTGGTTGGCTTTCATAGTTTAAGAGGACCTGAGGACTGACCCCAAATCCTGGGTAATATTTTCTGAGATGACATGCACTCTGTGTTTACTATTAAGTATAAAATATGTTTGGCACACACACAGAAGACTACTTGTTCCTCCTCCCTTCCAAACACACACACATACACACACACACACACACACATCACTTCTCCAATTACAATTCCTATTCTTTGTCTTTGGGGAAAGGTATTAGAGCAGATCATAAAAGACACATATTCTCAGGTTGCCATTTATCTTGTATATACTGGCAGATTTGTTTGTTTTTCTTTTTGATGGGATTGTGGCCTTTTGTAAATTATAGACAGGACCAAATAAAGCACCTGTTGTTTTTCCATATGTTTTTTTTTTTATTTCTCTCTGACTTTGTTTCACCTTAAAACTCAATTTAGCCAAATGACTCATGTAATATTACAATAATATCACCTTAAACAAGCTCACTGCCAAGATCCCTGTTGCTAATGGCCTGTGAATTTTCCTGAGTCCTCACTGATATTTATTTCATACTACAAACTGGCCATATTTTCATCTTTAATGTAGCCATTTGTTATAAGTACATAAAACGGTGCCAAAAAGGATGGGCTATATTGAAAAGAGTTGAAGCTCTGGAACTGTACAGATTGAGGGATTTAATTCTGGCTCTATCATTTGCTAATTTGGCTTCTACAAATACTTTGATTGTCTTTGAGATTTAGATTCTCCATCTGAAAAATAGGAACAATATTCTTAATAGCATCTTGAAATGTTCCTGATGCCTAATAGGTGCCTAAAGTGGTTATGGTTATTATTTTTTTATTTTTATTCCTTTGTTTTTGAATATAAAAAATCCCGAATTTGGAAAAGGCGTAGAACTTGGCTATTTGTGTTTTGACCAAGTTGGGAATTAAACATTTCCTATAAGGGAGAGTCTATATTATTTCCTTTAAATTTATAAGATAGAAAAGAGTCCCTTGCTAGTACACAAACTTCTATTCTATTTAGAGTATTATACGGGTTACATTTCTACTGACCCATGGGATTGATGTGCTTTATTGGCTCTTTTCCAGGAGGTGGTAAGCACAAACCACACAGCAGAACCCACTCATTCAAATTTTAATCTAATTTAATGTAAAAGTCGGTGAGAAAATGGAATTGGAATTTTGGAATATATGGAATTCTATTGTACAGTCTATATGAGTGAAGAGAGTGCTGAGGTTGACAGAGGTAGCCTGTGGTCAGTGAAATTTATCTTTGTGGTTTGCTTTTATATAGTGATGTACAGCAGTATGAGAAACACTTAAACCCAATCAGATATTCACTCATCATTCATTCACTGTGTGTGTGTGTGTGTGTGTGTGTGTGAGAGAGAGAGAGAGAGAGAGAGAGAGAGAGAGAGAGAGAGAGAGAGAGAGAAAGAGAGAGAGATGAATTGTTCTTCTGGTAATATCTGCCATTCTGTATTGGTGAGTTCTGTCATTGTGCGATTATAGTAGCTCATTGTTTTTTTTTTGCTATTTTTCCTTCCCCTGATTTCTCTATTCTTAAATTTATGTCTTTGCTGCTTCTGTAAACTTTCTCTCAATTTATAGGTTTCTTATTTTTATTTTTTCTCTGTGAATAGTATCTTGTACTGAGTTGGGATTACTCTAGGGTTTCTTCTGCCAACTGTAATGGTGCCATTATTGGGTTTCAGGTGTTTACTTCTAGGGTTCATTTGTTGCTTTTGTTAGGGGGATTCGTCTCAGAGAATCATGAGGAGGACAGTTTGTGGTCTCTGTATTTTTAGGCCTCCATGTGGTATATGTTGAGCTATTCCTCAATCAGCAGAGGTGAGTTTATCCTTGGTGCCTGGAAGTCTTTTCTGGTGGTTCACCTCTCTGGTCCAGTCTCTGCAGTGAGGATTTAGAGGTGTCCACTGGCATATACAAGGGCAGGCTGTGCTCGGTGGTGAAGGTTGGATGAGGGAGCAGAAGCCGCAGTGATGAATGCAAGAATAGGATAAAGTAGAAGATATGATCCAGTGCAATACCACTTCTGGGTATCTACCCCAAAGAATGGAAACCAAACTAGCAGACCGATGCATGTGTATCTGTATCTATGTTTATAGCTGCACAATTCACAATTGTCAAGCTATGGAACCAGCCAAGATGTCCATCAACAGATGAATGGATTACAAAACTATGGGATATGTACACAATGGAATTTGACTCATCCATAAAGAAGAACAAAATCATGTCATTTGCAGGGAAATGGATGGAACTGGAAAACATTATGCTAAGTGAGATTAGCCAGTCACAAAAAGTAAAAAATTGTATGTTCTCCCTAATATGCAGAAGCTAGGGAGAAAGTGGGGAGTCATAAGAGGGACTCCATATGAAGAAGGAGAAACCTTAGATGAGCAAAGAAGGTGACTTAACTGAAGGTGATAGGGTGGGGGACACCGTAATGCACATGATATACTTTCACAAACATATCAAAGTCAATCACTAAACTGAACCTGAGAAGGAAGGAGGGCAAGGGAGTGGGGCCGGAATTGGGGAAGGGTTAAATGAGAAATGTGTGTATGTATGCCTTTATCAGCTTGTATCTAACAAAGATGTATGATTATAATGCACCAATTAAAAAATACCTGAGGAGAAAAAAATAAAAACATATTCGGGCAAAAAAATATTTTTTGGTACTGGGGGTTGAACTCAGGGCATTCTACTTCTGAGCTACATCCCCAGCTCTTTTTATTTTTTGTCTTGAAACAGAGTCTTGCTAGATTGCTGAGAGTCTTGCTACATTGCTGGGGCTGGCCTTGAACCTGTGATCTTCTTGTCTTAGATTCCCATGTACTGGGATTACAGGCATGCACCACTAACAAGAGTGAGCCAGGCATGGTGGTGCACACTTGTAATCCCAGTAGGTAGGAGGCTGAGATAGGAGGATAGGAGGATCACAGGTTTGAGGCCAGCCTTGGCAACTTATACAGAGACCCTCAGCAACTTAGCAAGACCCTGTTTAAAAAAAAAATTTAAAAAGGGCTGGGGAGCCCATAGCAGTGACACACGCTTGTACTCCCAGTAGTACTTGGGAGACTGGGACAGGAAGATCACAGTTTCAAAGCCAGTCTCAAAATTTAGTGAGACTTTTACCAAGTTAGGAAGACCCTGTTTCCAAATAAAAAATAAAAATAGAGCTGGGGGTGTAGCCTGGATTAGAAATTCCCTTGGTTCAATCCCAAGTACCACCACCAACAACAACCATCCCCTCCCCCAAAAAATAAATTAAAAAAAATAACAAAGCAAATACAGTCATCATTTTGAATCTCTACAACAGTAATAATTTATATCAGCTAATATTGTAGGATGGCTACCTTGTTCGCTATGTTAAACACAGACAACTTTCATGTAGGCCTTGCCTTCATGTTGTTGACAAGTAGGGCAAGATGAACACAAATAAATGAAATTAATAATTGTTACAGATTCTCTGGTGGCCTTGATTAGAGAAGAGACAAGTTATGAAGGCATAAGTAGTTAATCCCAAATTCTGTCGTATAATGTTCAAAGCTTTTTCTCATTTTGCACCAGCCTAATTCCCCAGCCTCATCATTTGCTATTTCCCTTATCCTCATGCCTACTTCCCACAAACGCATACAGTAACTATTACATATTACCCAGTAATTTTGTATTAAGCTATGTTAATTGCCACCTGCATTGAATTATATTTTTGTATGACCATATAGTCATTATTTTAATTTTAGAATGACCTGGGAGTCCTTCTAATTTAGTGGAAGCCTAGATCGTGTCTGAGATCTAAATCTAGGTAGTAGCAGGAAAAAAAAAAAGTAATATCTTTTGGGCAAGAAATTACTTCCTTATTGAGAACTTTAGAAGTCACATTTCTAAAGTAGGTCCCTGGTACAGTACATGGTTTCTGGAGCACGGTACCTGAAGGAGAAGGCTTAAAAACTCCCTGTTATTAGTCAATCCAAGGAGCGGGGCACATGTCTTCCTGGAGAACTTTTCAAAAATGAGGGTGGGTCTCAGTGGTGAGTGTGAGGGCACTCTAGCATTTTCTCACATGGGCAGTTGCAGGGGTTGGCCTGAAGGCAACACTGATGTAGACACCAGAACAGAATTTTGTTCCTGCCTCTGATGTGAACATGGCTGAGAAGATGATGACAACAACTTTACATCCTGATCTCAAGAGGCGTGTTTTGCAGCTACAGTCCCAGAGGAACACATTGGCAGCACCAATCTCATAATACCTTCTGTGGGGAGAAGTCAAGCCTGGCGAGTCTCCTTTTTCTCTTCATTTCATTCATTCCTACAGGCAGTCTGATTCTGGCGTTAGGCAATGTGCAAGGGAATAACCCAGGCTACTTGATAAATATGGAGGACTGCTGGAGGTGCCTCTGCCTTCACTCCCTAGGACAGCGTGGTGAAGGAAGGTGGTGGTGGGGTTTTCAGTCAAGTCCACAGATGCTGTCAGGAGTGATGCACGTACTCCAGTTTGGGCCATTTTTCTTGAGTGACTTAAGCACACTTTCACATCATTCCAGGAGGACTTCTTTTAGACTATTATTGACTATGGTTCTGATATGAAATTTGTCAAAGGAAGCCAGCCTGGCTAAAATTTTCCGCTGACTCACTTCCTCAAAATATAGTTTGCCAAAACAAAAACAAAAAACAGAAGCATACTTCGCCTTTCCTTCCTTCCTCCTCCTCCTCCTCCTCCTCCTCCTCCTCTTCTTCTTCTTCTTCTTCTTCTTCTTCTTCTTCTTCTTCTTCTTCTTCTTCTTCTGTTGTACTGGGGATTGAACACCCAGGGGCATTCTTCCTCTGAGATACATACATATATATATATATGCTTCAATTTACTTTTATAATGACTGTGGTATAGCACCAAACTTGAGAAGGATTGGTAACTATGTTCTCAATATTGTAAAATGAAGAAAACAGATCAAGAAATATCTGTTTTTAAAAAAATGTGTGTATATGTATATATGGTGCTGAGTATCAAACTCAGGGCCTCATGCATGGTAGGCAAACACTCTGCCACTGAGTATACCCCCAATCCAATATTTGCATTTTATTCACACTAAATCCATAATTGGAGGAAGTAAGGGTCAAAGAGAAGGATAAGAGCCCAACTGATGCTGAAAATGGTTCAGAAGTTTTCTGGGGTCTGTTAGTCTCATATTTACAAAGAATCAGATACAATTACTTAAATATTATTATTTATAGAAAAGAAAAATGATTTAATGAGAGCAGAGACACATGTAGTTGTACTACACCAAGAACTTGGCAGACTGCAGCTTTGAGCCTTGTCTAGTGGGTAAGGATTTATTTCTATGATGTTCATATACCAAGGGAGTCTGGTTTGGGGTGGGGTTGGAAGGAGATGTGGATATATTTTATAAGTTTTGTGCCCTCACAGAAGAGAACCCTGTAATGTGAATAAGAGGTTAGGAAAAGGGTGGCATCTATCCTGAAAACCTTTTTTTTTTCAGTTAATACATTTTTATACCTTTATTGGTGCATTATAGTCTCATCATAATGCAGTTCACAGTGATAGTGACATACATGCACACAGCACTTGGTGGGCTTTCCTCCGCTCTCTCCTCACTCCCCCTTCCCCATACAGGGTATTGAGGTTGACCCTGGTATTCTCACATATGTGCATAACGTCGATGGAAGTGTTTCCTTCATTAATTCTGCCTCTTGCCCCCACCCTCTGACCCTAGACCACCTCCCTGGCTCCACTGAAGTTTCTCCTCCATTCTCTAAAGTCCCTCTGGTATCCTGATTACTCCCTAGCTTCTGTATAGGAGAGAAAACATATGACTCTTCATTTTCTGTGATTGGCTAATCTCACTTAACATAATGTTCTCCAGGTCCATTCATTTTTCAGCAAATGACATAATTTGGCTTCTTTCTGTTTTCTGTACTGGGGATTGGATTTAGTGGTGTGGTATCACTAAGCTATACCCCCAATCTTTTTTATTTATTTATTTAATTATTTATTTATTTATTTAGACAGGTCTCTCTAAGTGATCCAGGCTGTTCTTGAACTTGTGATCCTCCTGCCTCTACTTCCCGAGTAGCTGGAATTATAGGCATCTACCACCTAGCTGACCTATAATGAGAACTTTTAAATGTATATTTAGTGGAAGAGGTTAGCTTTCTGAGAAATAATGTATGTTCAGGTTAGGCTGGTTCCTAAATTTCTCTCATATGCTCAAAGAATTTGAAAAACATAAAAAATAAATTCTAGGGCTTTGTGATTTATAAGCCTTGATCAGGTTTTAAATGAGACTTTGTAGAGTTCAGTCTCATCTGTAAAATATAAAACTGAACTAATCTTCAAGGTCCCCGGAAACTCTAACATCTATGAGATTAGAAATGTTAATATTGGAAGGGGTTAAAAATATTATGTATCCATTTCTCTTCTCCCTACCAACAACAAAGCAAATAAACAAAAATCAACTATACTCCAAGATAGAAATTCCATGCTCAGATGGTCAGATTGATAATGACTAAATGAATGCTTAACATTCCCCTTATATTTAGGAATAAACAAATCTCAGCAAGGCCAATTCTTTTAAAGGTCTGCCTTGGACTGAACTGTTGGGCCAAATCATCTCTGCCTTTCTCCCACCCCATGCCTCTTCTGTTTCCCTATCCTAAGAGGAGAGCTGAGCTTCTCTCAGATCACAACTCTCTCCCTTACATTTTGCACCTTGAGGTACCAACCTAGCTACATCTTGTGCAGATTTAGAACTCACCATGACAAAAGATTCTACCAGGAAATCTCCCACCCCATGCCTTTTCTGTTCCCCTATCCTAATAGGAGAGCTGAGCTTCTCCCATATCATAACTCTCTCCCTTACTTTTTGTACCTTGGGGTACCAACCTAGCTACATCTTGTGCAGATTCAGAACTCACCATGACAAGAGATTTTTTTCCCTCCCACCAAAAGCAAAGTCTTATTTAGCTGGCCCTGACTTTACTTTCTAGCATCTGAGCACATTTTCATCATTGTAATTTTAATTGTTTATTCACCCTTCTCTCCCACTAGTCTATAAGCTCCTGGAAGAAGTCTTATTTATCTTCGAATTTCAGGGCTGAGCACTTTGCCTGGTACTAGAATATACTCAATTAATGTTGCTGAATAAATTAGTAAATAAATAATTTAACACTATTCAGAGAAAAAGGCAGAAGCGAAACAACATCTTTAAAAGACAGCCCAGACACATGTCTGCTTTTTCTAATAGTCTACTGCAAACGAGTGTTCTGTCACCTTCCCATTGGGAAGAGCCTAACAGCAGAGGTAATACTAATCACTTCCCATTTGAATGCAATTGTCAATTTTCCTGAGCCGCATTCAGCTGGTAGCAATGGAGTCTAATCTGGTCTCCTCCATCAGAGAGCCCTCGATTCTAATAGCTGCCTTGTGGTAAGTTGGAAATGCATCACGCACAAGCTACTTATTTCTGCATCATAAACTTCTAATGTTTCTTTAGGCTGATGGGGTTTTGTGTTTCTTGAGTTGGGAGAGGATCCAAATATGCTTTCCTTTTAGGCAACATCTTAGATTGCCCCTTTCCCTTGTGCCACCCTCCATTGCTCGGTGGAAATCTGGGATTTCTGGAGTTAGCAACCCCCTTTTTTTTTCCCCCAAGATGTTATTCATTCTTTAAAATCAAATATAGGTTTCTAGATGCTGACTGGAGATAAGGGGTTGGTCAAACTGGAGTGACAGGTCTCAACATTGGGACATATGTGGGTCCTTCCATTCTACCTATCCCTCCTTATTCCCAAACCTTCTGATACTTCTCCCTCTTAATTCTCCAAGGGCTCAGGAGACTGTAAGAACAAGATGGTGGCAAGAGGTAGAGAATAGGCCTCATCCCTGAGCCACATGCTCAGGACCAATTCTGAGACTAGGTATTGAGATGGGACTGGGAACAAAGAAATGAATAGGACATGGTCCCAAACCCCATGGAAACCACAATCAAATAAGGAGACAGATAGTCAAATGGTAATACAGTGTGATAATTGCTGACACAGGAACCTTGTGCTATTTCTTACCATTTCTTATCTCCTATGCCTCAGAAGAGTGGGTGTCATTGCTTAAATATGATCCCTTGAGTCTCTTGAATTTCTACTCTTCATTTGATCCTTTCTAAAGCTGGGGCCAAGCTGCTCTATCATATAACTGATTACAGTTACTATTGCAGAGCAGGTGAGGAAGAGGAAAGACTTGTGGCCATGGCTCTAGACCTATCACTAAGGCATTCACCCTCTACCTATGTGAGGTTTCGAGTCCATAGGGAAGGCAGTCCCATGTCTTTGCCCTCAAGGAGCTCACAGTCTGGTGGGGGAGATAGACATTTCACATGTTTCTCAATGTGGCAGAACTTTTAATAGGACATAGTTCAAGACAAAGTCTTGTGTTTGTGCGTATGGGCATGTGTGTGCATGTATGTTGAAGGTTATTTTTATTTTAATATATACTTCATGTTTTAATAATTTATTGGCATCTTGTAATTATACAACATAGTGAAATTCAAAGTGATATATTTATATATGCACACATCACTTGATGAGTCTCCAGATTCCACCTCTTTCCGCCTTTATCCCTCCCCATACATATTAGTGAGATTGTTATTGATACCATCATATATGCACAGATCATTATTTGATCTGTTTCCATTCTCAAGCTTCCTTTTTTCCCCTTCTTCTTTTCCTTCTCTGGATCCCCTTTCAATATTAGTCTCTCTTCTATTTTATCTAAATTCCCTTTTCATTCCTGTTTTGTCTTTAGCTTCCACATATAAGAGAAAACATATGACTCTTGATTTTCTGAGACTAGATGATCGCATTTAGCATAATGAGATCTATCCATTTTTCTACAAATAACATAATTTTGTTCTTCTTTATGGCTGAGTAAAACTCAGGTATATATCACATTTCCTTTGTCCATTCATTTGTCGACAAGCACCTAGTTTGTTTCCATAATTTGGCTATTGTGAATTGTGCTGCTATAAACATGAGTATGCATGTATCACTATAGTATTCTGACTTTAATTCTTTTAGATAGATACCAAGGAGTAGTATAGCTGGGTCATATGGTGATACCATTTCCAGTCTTTTGTATGTGTGTGTATGGTACTGGGAATTGAACCCAGAGGCATTCTACCTCCAAGCTACATGCCCAGACTGATTTTATTTCTTATTTGGAACAGAGTCTCACTAGGTTACTGAGAGCCTCACTAAATTGCTGAGGCTGTCCTCGAACCTACAATCTTACTGCTTCAGCCCCCCAAGAGTTAGGATTACAAGCGTGCACCACCACACTTGGCTCCATTTATAGTATTTTGAAGAATCTTCCCACTGATCTCCATAGTGGTTGTACTAATTTACAGTCTCACCAACAGTGTATAACAGTTCCTAATTCCTCACATCCTTGCCATCATTTATTATTGTTTGTGTTCTTAACGATTGCCATTCTAACTGTAGTTGGATGCAATCTCAGTGTTATTTTGATTTGCATTCCAAGAGTAGCTTTTTAAACTCAGATGTGGAAGTTAGATGTTTACCAGGCTAACAAGAAGACAAATGGCATTTCAGGTAGGATGAATCCATTGTTCCAAGTCTGATTGCTCAAGTGGTCTTTGATAGTAGAGATATGGTCAAGTGGGCTAGTATTATTTCAGAGGACACACAATTTGTATTCTTAGCACAGGTAAATGACAGGCATTAAACACCCCAAATCCAGAGAACTAGCAGGTGATCAGAGCACAGAGGCAGTTTTTACTCAAGTAGTAGGATATGAAGCTACAGAGCCTTGGATACCAAAATAGTCTGTCAGGTAAACATCATGTCATCTCTTCAGAGGGGGGATAACAAGGTAAAACAAGACCTTTAGGAATCATAGCTATTTGGTACCCTAAGTGTGGAGGGCCCCCTATGAGCCAAGGTTCATCAGCAGATACCCATCAGCAGATTCACATCTTTTGGCAGGTTGAGAGGGGGGTGGATTTGAAGTCACAATGTTAGAGTACTGAGAATGTAAAGAAAAATATTTCAGAGATTCATTGTTTGGGCCAAGGATACAGTTGCACCATCTGTAGAGGCCCCTAACCTGGTTTAGCCAGGATGGACTCAGGAGCTGCAGAGACACATAGAGACCATCCCTAAGACATTCACCCTTCACCTGTGTGAGATACTGGGGCCACAGAGAGGTTTCTTTAGATAGTTTTCTAGAACTACTACTTCCAGTGTGTTATTCTTTCTTAAAGACTTAGTGGGGGTCACAGATGCCTTCCACTGGAAGCACTCTTCTGGGTGGCCAGCTAGGGCCTTCATATAGGGCCTATGTCTGTGGTCTTATTTCTCACTTTGAAAAGAACATCTAAGAAGTGTTCTCCTACCACAGCAAACTTATTCTTATCACTAGGATTTTGGTTTCACTTTCTTTTCTACTTGATAAGGTTGAAATGGCTTTCTCACCTTTCATATAAATTATACTTATCACTAAAGACCTATCCAAGTCCTATGTTTCACCCGTTCTTACCTCTGGTTATTTCACAAAGCCTTTCCAGACCAATCTAACCCACATGGATTACACATATCATTCTCTTATGCTGAGACTTTTAGAATGAGGGTCAAACCAATAATGTGTAATTATTCTTGATTGTTTTTGAGTATGTTGGATTTATGTCATTAGATTAAAAAAAACTAGAAAATGTTTATCCATCTCATATTCTAATTCATTCCTTAGTACCTAGACCTGCACTTAGAAACCACATAGGATTCAATACATGCATGCAAATTGTCCAGGAGAGGTGGAATTGAGTTCTTCTGGACACTTAAAGACTTATATTTGGTTGAAAATTTAGTAGGCTCTTCTTTGTGTTCTAATTGATGTCATTAGTTTCCATTGCTTACTTGGAAGACTTTTTTTTTGTTACCAGTAAAATCCTTTTTTTTTTATACTTCCTACTATATTTTGTGCAGGTTTGGGGCTTTTTACCAGTACCAACAACAAATTTGGAGTAGAGAAGGTCAGGAAACAATGATAAGTAACAGTACAATGCTGATTTATCTGTTATAGTACAAAACATTTGGTTTATTGGTGTTCTAGTCAGCATTCTTACTACTATAATCCAAAATATCTGATGACCACAACTTAGAGGAAGGAAGATTTATTTGCTCAGAATTCTGGAGACTTCAGAGGTCATAGTCTATTTTTGGGCCAGTTTCCAAGCTGGAGCTAGAGCTACTAATCCTCAGGGCATCATAGTGAGGAGCAGAGAAACAGGGTGAGACTTTGTGTCAGCTCATGGTGGCAGGAGAGAAAGGAGAAACAGGAAGCTGCAACAGCAGGCCACAGAACACACTGTCCCTGGCCATGCCCTCTCAAGACCCCTCCCAGCAACCAAGTCCCATCTCTGAACTTGGCTGTCTTGTCTATTACATAGTCTAGGGAGCATTTTAAATTTAAACTATATCAATTGGGTTATGCAACTCAGACCTTAAAAGTCATCTAGGAGCCTGAGAGTTTTTTGTTTTTGTTTTTGTTTTTTGTTTGCTGCTGTTGTTGTTTTTTTTTTGGTACTGAGGATTGAACTCAGGGGCATTCTACCTCCGAGCTATACCCCCAGCCCTATTTTTTATTCTTTTTTTTTTACAGTACTGGGGATTGAACTCAGGGGCATTCTACCTCTGAGCTATACCCTCAGCCCTATTTTTTTATTCTTTATTTTGAAACAGGGTCTCACTAAGTTGCAGAGGGCCTCACTAGGTAGCTGAGGCTAGCCTCAAACCTGGATCCTCCATCTCAGCCTCCCAAATGCTGGGATTACAAGTGTGCGCCACCACACCCAGCTAGCCTGAGAGTTTTTAAATCATTCTCACTCTTGGTTCAAGTGCCTAGAATTTCTCCCAATGAGTAAGATAAACATTTTGTCTTACTGTAATTTCAAATAAAAATAAATCTATCAATAACCATGATGATATTAGCCTTTGGTCATGAAATTGGGATGGTCATGGTCACTCTGCTTGGCTCTTTTATTTCACCAAACTCTGGATATAAATATTATTCCTACCTCTATCTAATAGAAAGTGTCTAAAATTCACTAGAACTGCCTACACCATGGGGAAGAAAAAATAAAAAGATGAATTGTTGAAGTGATAACTGTGATATCCTAGTCACATTCTCCAGGTACCACCATAGTCATTGCTGTCACTTCACAGGAAAGCTTGAGGCAGCTTTGGAAGGGAGTTCTGGAATGAACAGGTCCACTCACCATTTCCCAGCTTTGTGACTGAGAGCAAATCACTTAACCTTTCTGATTCTGATTGTCATTCTAATTATTGATATAATGCAAGATGACAATAATACCCATGCTCAGGAAGACTAATATTTACATGTGGCCTAGCACAACACTGGACCCTAGTAAATAGCAGCTGTAGGTATATAAATTATTTTCATAATATAGTTTATAGGACTAGGTCAGAAGCAGTATGGTATGGGGGAAAGAATAAGCTTTGGAGCAAAATCTGGTACTGCATTCTGGTTCTCCCACTTATTGGCAAATGTTGGTCAATTACACATCAACTCTGAGCTTCAGTTTCCTCATGTGTAAAATGAAAATAGTAAGATCCCCTACCTGAAAGACTGTCGTGAAGATTTAAAGAGTAAAGCATATAAAAACCCAAGTATATAGTGCCTGGCACCTGGTAAGCATATAACAAATGGTTAATTTTGTTATTATTAATTTATTTCATGTTCCAACCTTAAAGAAAGATAATTTTTTATACTCTCACCCCTCTGATGTTTTTAAGGACTCAAAGGTGACCATCATTCTGATGGAGGAGGGAGAGGGTTTTACCAAAGGTATACTGATAAATTAACTACTGGCAAGCTTCTACCTCCCATCCTCCCACCCCACCTAAAGTCCTAATCTACACTGTTTGCTGATTTACATGTTATATCAGTGAACACAGGGCTGGGAAGAGATGCTAGTAAGCAGCTCCTGTAGCAAGCCGAAACCTCCTCCAGCATACCCCTGGGGCTTACCCCCTTCCTGGACACCTATAATATACAAGACCTGTAAAATCACATTACGTAGATTATCCCATGTGTTTCTATGTGGTGAAGTACTGACAGGACTGGGAATTAAGGCACTTGGTTCTAGTTCTCTGTGACCTTGAAAAGCCACTTAATCCTTCTGAAATTCTTCTAAGTCTGACACCTAGAGAGTTTCTAGGAGTTTTTCTAACTCATAAAGTCATTATTCAGTGATTCCAAAGATATATCTTTCCCATTGCTTTCTTTAGATCATGTTTTTTTTTGTTTGTTTTGTTTTTTTAATCTTAGGACAAATGGAGAGGTGTTGGATTTTAACAGGCTCTGTAGAAAAAAATTGTAAAGTTTCTTATCTATCTATTCTCTGTGAAAGCTATTTTATTGATTATTACAAGAGTAAATTCTGAAAAGAACTCTGCCAGTAGTTAGAGAGTTGAATAAAGTGGGTCATATCTTCTTTTCAGGGTTTGTTATTTTAGTCATTATGTTTTAGCGTAACATTCTAATGTTGAGTAAAGTATACAAAGCATAAAGAAAATAGGTATATTTGGCTCACAATTCTAGTGGCTGGTCTAAATAGCATGGTGCCAGCATCTGACTTGTCACAACATGGCAGAGAAATGCAAAGAGAAATGGGTGCATGCAAGAGTATATGGGGTAGTGTTGCTTTATAATAACCTTCTCTCATGGAAACTAACCCACGTCACAGTATCAGCACCAGTCCCTTCAGAGGATGGTACCCCATGATCTAGTCACTTTCCACTAGGCCCCACTTCTTTAAGATTTCACCACTTTAACATCAACACAGGGAGATCAGGCTTCCAGTGGTGAACCTTTCAGGGACAGACCACATCTAAACCATAACAGTTGTCATGTAGATTAATGAGATAATGCAGCACAAGAAAGCAGTTTGAAGAGTGTATAAAGTGCTGCCCACTCTTAAAATATTATTTTAGACCATTCCTCAGTTTTTTTTTCCTACATGGCAAAAACAGTTACACTAAAATAAAAGTAAGTTTATTTATTTTTTAATATCTACTACAAACAGCATTATGTTCTGTTTGCAGTATTTGCCTACAAGATAAATGATGATTTAATACAAAATGATACCAGATTTTAAATAATTAATGATGCACACTTTCCTATCAGGAATGTACAAATCTGAATCTTTGCAAGAAACGTTTGTAAACTGATGGATTTCAAACTTAGCAAGAGGCAATTTCATTTCATCTTGTATAAGAATGATGCCATCAGACATTTTAGTGCTCTTGGCATTGAAGTATTTACAATACAATGAAACAGAGAAAAAAAATTTAATTGAGACATACAGAAAATTTCTCTGATTTGAAAGTGAGTAGTCTCCAATAAAGAATTTAAAGGGATGTAAACATTATTGATAAGTAATTTATGTTTTAGAGGTTTATGCCAGAACTTCACCATTGTTTTCCCTTTTTTTTGCATAGGGAATGCTAAAAGCTTTATCTTGGAAACATCAAAGAAATCCACTGATTCTGTTGTTTTGGACTAACAAGTTTGTTCATTCAGTTAACAAGCTGTCACAGTTAGGATGGAACTAACATCATTTTGTTGGTGATTCATTCATTCCACAAATATTTGTTAAGCATTTATATATGCAAGACACTGTTAGAAACTGTGAAAATCTACAGATGGATCAGATTGCATCCTGCAATGGGTTGAATGGCATGTCCACCAGATCCCAAAAGACAGCCAATGCACTAATTCCTAAAACCTGTGATATTATTTTTTCTGGAAAAAGGAGTCTTTACAAATGGAATTAACAATATCAAGATGAGGAAATAATTCTGCCAGGCTCTAAATTCAATGACAAATGTCTTTATGAGAGAAAGACAGAGGGAAATTCAACACAGACAGAAGAGGAGGAGGCAGTGTGATTGCAGAGACAGAACTGGAGTGACATGGCCACAAGTCAAGGAATGTGAGAGTCACCAGAAGCTCGAAGAAGAAGGAAATTTGTTCTGTTCTAGATTCTCCAAATGGAGGGTAATGTTAATGATACCTTAATTTTAGACTTCTGGCCTCTGACACTGTGGCAAAATAAATTTTTGTTGCTTAATCCACCAAACATGGTAACATGTTATGGGAGCGTTCGGAAACAGTGCTGATGTCTTTTCCAAGGAAGATAATGGGTATCTATATTATATTGTTGTAGAATACCATAAGATTAGTTCAAATAGGAGTTTAAGAGGAAAGAGTGGTTGTTTTCTATGGGGCTATCAGGACATTTTTACTGGAAGAAGACGGATTTGAGAATACTCTCAAAGTGACTATGATTTTGATTTAGAAAGTCGAAGCTGATGATGGTAGTATTGGAGGGTGATGAATGGAGCTTGGTTGGGTAGATGTGTTTGGGTAGAAGTTGAAGTAGGAAATGAATTCCAGGCAGAGGGAAAGTTGTCAACAAAGGCCCATAGTCTGAAAAGTGTGAGTCCTTAACAGAGGAGAGGCAGAATTCAATTAGTTTGGGAATCTGAAACCCACAGATAAAACAAACCAGAAAGGGCCTTATGTCTAGCTAATATGTGATATTTAGTGTTGGGCATGGTGGCACACGCTTGTAATCCCAGCATTTGGGAGGCTGAGCCCGGAGGATCCGGGTTCGAGGCCAGCCTCAGCCACCTAGTGAGGCTCTCCACAACTTAGTGAGACCCTGTTTCAAAAATAGGGCTGGGTATATATATAGCTCAGAGTAGAATGCCCCTGAGTTCAATCCCCAGTACCGCAAAAAAAAAAAAAAAAGTGATATTTAGTCTATAATAAAAATTTTAAACAGGAAAATGATGAGGCCAGTACTGTGTTCAAGGACAATCTCTGGCCATAGTATGATCTAAAGGAGAAAAGTTCTGGAGTTATGCAGCGACTGGTTAGGAAGGGATCATATTAATTTAAGAAACAGAGATGTTCGGGGCTAAACTGTGTACCTGCTTTGCTCTCGTCGAATCTATATGTTGGAACCCTGATTCCCAGTACCTCACACTGTATCTAGTTGGAGATAGGGTCTTTAAAGAGGTAATTAAGATAAAATGAAGTCCTATGGGTGGGTCCATGACTGGGTCCTTTGTAAGGAAAAGCGGAGTAAGACACAGACAATGCATGGAAGGGAGGCATCTGTGCGAAGACACACGGAGAAGGCTGACATCTGCAAGCCAAGGTGAAGGGCTTCAGTAGGAGGCAAACCCACCACCAGCACCTTGATCATGAACTTACAGATCTAGAAGTATGAGAATGTAAATTTCTGTTGCTGAAGCCACATAGTCCGCTGTACTTTGTTATGGAAGCCTTGGGAAGTGAACACAAAGGGTTTCTCTTAAGGGTGTTTTATGACAAAGCAGTGTTTTACCTGGAGAGTTTTGATGTGTGCTAGCATTTGCTTTCATAGATAGAGCTGTGGCCTATCTTAATATAAAGACACTGAGTTTAGTTTCCTGATATCCCAAAAGGAGATGTTCCATTGACATATTCTAATTCCGAAAGAGGCACAAGAATAATATCAGTTTCATAGTTGCAATTAATTACATTGCTTCTTTCCAGGATGTTAAACAGAATCTTTTCTGGTTCACAGACTGTGTGTCTTTTTCTATCATCTTTCTCATCATAAATAACAATACAGGACAGATACTGCCTTTAGGTATTTGTTGATTGAGTTATAAAATATGCCTGAACTTCTGGTTATCTGGACACCATAATTGATCTTGATCTGTCCCATTCTAACCTGTCCAAAACTTACCCATCAGCCAAGCTAATGTCTGACTAAGGGTGTGGGACTTGCCTTGAAGGTGAATAGCAGTTGGGAAGTGAATGAGAAAGATACAGACTATCCCTATAGTTCATCCTGCTGGTTTCTAACTGCAGCGATAATACTGTTTGGGCATCAGGGTGGGTGGTATAAAGTGACAGTCAAAATACAGCTAAAAGAACCATACAATGCTCCATCAGGTTGCTTGGAGGTTAGCATGACATTGTTTAGCCTTCTGCAATGGAGAATTCATGGCTTGTGGAAAGCAAAGGAATTCAGAAAACTCAGACTACGACTGACTTTTTTCTTATTTGCACAATTTTTTTAGGTCTCATGGGAAACATAGCTAATGGCTGTCTAACCCTGTTCTGCATGCTATGGTCAATCATAGAGCTGATTGCGAATGTGCTGAGCATCTGTTGCTACCCTAGGTGGTCTAAGGGAGAAGGAAAGATCCAGGCTTTTAGGAAGCTGGTAATCAGCCATGGAAGCAGGTCACATAGTTAACATCTTACAATGATTATAAGTGGGTGTGGAAAAACAGAGCTAATGTTCGCTGACTTGTGGGACATTAGACAGCTGGTTATGATTGAGCCCATTAAATTTAACATCTACATCTGATCATTTTCTAATGTGTGCCCAACAATGAGCCAAGTGAGATGGGAGCTAAGAAATGAGTGTGAGACCTTCCTTTCTGTTCCAAAGAGCTTTAGGTCACCTGAGTATGCAAGACTTGGATGAAACAGGAAGGTGACAATAAATAGTGTCCAAATGGATGATGTCACTGTGTGTTTGAGAATTTAGCATTTCATAAAATTAAGGCTTGTATGAATCAGTTTAGTTGTAGGAAGCTTTATGGAAAATAGGGCTTCGGATAAATATGAATTCATTTGTTATTCATGCATTTTTCATTCTCACAGCAAATATCGAATACATTGTATGCGGTGTTCCAGGTTCTGATAAAATAGTGGAGGAAACAAACTTGGTTCCTACCCCCATGGAACTTGCAGTCTAATGGGAGAAACACACCTTAGTTGCAAAATTGCAGAGATAGTAAATCTAAAATTGTGATAAAAGCCTTGAAAGAAAATCATGGAAGTAGTATGGAGGAGTAAGTGTCCGGAGTGGTATTCTATCAAATATCCAAAGGATAAACAAGAGATGTGAGGTCATGCAGGTGGGGAGAATTCTAGGTATAGGACATAGCATGTGCAGAAACTTGAGTTGGAGAAGAAAGGCATTCTCTATCAGCAGAATGGTGCTCTCCGTCTGCAGAAAGACAATCAACCAGCGTAACTAGTGCCCAGAGAGGGGAAAATTCTTGTTCCTGATGTTTTTGATTATATGTATATCTTCAATGATGTGTTGATAGTTATATATTTTTCTCTTCAGAAACAAGCCCGCATTCACAATTCAAAAGTTCACAGATTTCCAGAAGCCTGAGAATGAACTTTAGAGTCAGGGACAGATGTAATGGGTTTTGCTCTCAGAGGGGAAAGAAAGGATTTTTATTTATTTATTTATTTATTTTATTTTATTTTATTTTTTTTAAATTTTTTTATTGTAGTAATTCGTGCAATATAGCATACATCTTTGTTGAGTACGGATTGTTGACAACATATTTGCACACAGTTCTCATTTGACCCTTTCCCCAATTCCCACCCCAATCCCCTCCCCTTGCCTCCCCCTCAGGTTCACTTTGGTGAGTGACCTTGATATGATTGTGTAATTACATCACGTGCTTGAGGGCGTCCCTCTGCCCCCTGCGTCCACTACAATTAAATCAACTTCATTGCTTATCGAGGATCTCTCCTTTTCATCTGGAGATCCTCTT
>PVLC010010574.1:0-49925 GCA_004027655.1 Graphiurus murinus | reverse complement strand
AAGAATAAAAAATAGGGCTGGGGGTGTAGCTGGGAGGTAGAATGCCTCTGGGTTCAATCCTCAGTACCAGAAAAATAAATAAATAAATAAATAAATAAATAAATAAATAAATAAATAAATAAATAAATAAAAGAAGAGTAAAGATAAATCTTATTTTCCATGAAAAGGAAGCATAATTTCACCTAAGGTCAAGACAAAAAGGAACTCCTAATTGGTTATGAAAAACGTTACACACAGAGAGAATGCACCGAGAAATGGCTCCAATAGCTTATGCGAGTTCTTTTAATGTTAAAGTCAGAGAATAGACCTCATATATTATAGGGTTGGGTAGTGTTCTCTGTTGCAAAGATCAGAAATCAAATCAAGCTGGGCCTGGTGGTACACACTTGTAATCCCAGTACTTGGAAGGCTGAGACAGGAGGATCGAAGGTTCTCGGCTGGCATGGGCAATTTAGTGAGACCATGTCTCAAAATAAGAAATAAAACACACACACACACACACACACACACACACACACACACACACACACAGGCACACAAGGCTTTAAGAAAAGTTAAAAACAAAAAACAAACAAACAAAAAAAACAAAAAAAACCAATCTCAACCAGGTGTGGTGACCCACATCTGTAATCCCAGTATTTGGGATGTTGAGACAGGAGAATTGCAGGTTCAAGGACAGTCTCAGCAAGTTAGTGAGACTCTCAGCAACCTAGAGAGACCCTTTATTTTTTCAAAACAAAATATAAGAAAGGACTAGGGGTATAGTTCAGAGGCATAATGCCCTGGGTTCAATCCCCAGTATCACACACACACACACACACACACACACACACACACACACACACACACACACTAATATGCTAAAAAATTAAACTATTAGCCGGGCGTGGTGGCGCACGCTTGTAATCCCCGCATTTGGGAGGCTGAGACCAGAGGATCCAGGTTCGCGGCCAGCCTTAGCTACCTAGTGAGGCACTCCGCAACTTAGTGAGACCCTGTTTCAAAATAAAGAATAAAAACTAGGGCTGGGCTGTAGCTGAGAGGTAGAATGCCCCTGAGTTCAATCCCCAGTACCGCAAAATAAAGAAATAAAAATTAAAATTAAAAATTAAACTATTCAAGTAGTATAAGAGGTGAGAGAGAGCGGAAAGATTTATCACACCGCTGCAGACACAAAGCAAGCAGGTGTTACAATGCTCAGCTGCAATGACCGCTGCGCAGGTCTGTGGACTTGGACCCTAATGACGCAGCCTGGGAAAGGGAAAGACAAAGGTAATTGTTTCCCACTGAGATAAGGGAACCTTTATGGCCAACGTGGGTGTGTGGACTCAGCTGCAGTCTTTCTGGCACCAAAAGAAAAGGCATGTGGCGAACTAGATATGCTGTACCGGAGCCCATGCGGGGAAGGCTTCTCTCTGAGTGATATAATACAAGCTCCGCCCACAGGACCCCAGGTGCTCTGTGCAGGTGTGCACACCTGGGAGGAGGAAGCGGAACAAACTTCAAACGCCTTCCGTCAATTACACCAGGGAGCCAGCTGAAGAGCTCCTGTGTTCCTGGGTCACACTTGGCCAAAAGAACAGGCACGATTGCCCAAGATATCCCTCTCACCCCTGCAAAAGTCAACGATGGTAGTTTTTTTTTTTTTGGTTCTGGGGATTGGTCGCGGGGCATTCTCCCTTCAAGCTATACCCCAGCCCCCTTTTTATTTTTTATTTTATTTTCTTTTTTTTCGGTACTGGGGGCTGAACCCAGGGACATTCTACCTCTGAGCTACACCCCCAGCCCTATTTTTTATTCTTATTTTTATTTTATTTATTTATTTTGCAGTACTGAGGATTGAACTCAGGGGCATTCTACCTCTGAGCTATACGCCCAGCCCTATTTTTTATTCTTTATTTTGAAACAGGGTCTCACTAAGTTGCGGAGGGCCTCACTAGGTAGCTGAGGCTGGCCGTGAACCCAGATCCTCCGGTCTCACCTCCCAAATGCTGGGTTTACAAGCGTGCGCCACCACACCCAGCTCTATTTTTATTTTTAAACAGGGTCTCAGTAAGTTGCAGAGGGCCTCACTAAGTAGCTGAGACTGACCGCAAACCTGTGATCCTCTGGTGTCAGCCTTCCAAGTACTGGGATTATAAGTGTGCACCACCACGCCCAGCTTCTGCTGGTATTCGTAACAGAGTTGATAACATTATAAATTGGTTCTTCTGGAAAGCAACTTAGCAATGTATAACAGAAACTATGAAGGTGTTTATTCTCCTTCACTTGGTATTTTTCTATTTGTGAATACTTCAAAGAAATAATCCAAAGGGGGTAAACATATATAGAGGTCCTGGCAACTCTAGTTATAACAGTGGAAAAAAAACGACAACCTGGAAACAATCCAAGTATGTAAGAAGGAAATGACTAAGCAAACAATGGAATCATTGCATAGCTATTAAAAATGACAGAGGCGCAGACTATGTCGACATAGAGAAGCGTATACCTGCAGGAACGTTAAGTGGGAAAAAAGAACCCAGGCTAGTGTTTGAACACCATTGTTTAAGAATGTGTGTGCAGCCGGGCGCAGTGGTGCACGCCTGTAATCCCAGTACTTGAGAGGCTGAGATGGAGGACCACAGGTTCGTGGCCAGCCTCCGCAACTTAATGAGGCCCTCTGCAATTTAGTGAGACCCTGTTTCCAAATAAAAAATAGAATCTGTCTGGTGCTGTAGATCAGAGGTAGAATGCCTCTGGGTTCAATGCCCAGTACTCCCTGCTCCCCCCAAAAAATGTGTGTGTACATTAGCAAACATCAGAGGTCCATTTGGAGAAACGAAGATGGCGATAGCACAGTGGTACATTACATTGCAACGGAAAGAAACAAGCCACATTTGGGGAGGGGTTTAGATTGGGGAGGGGTTTAGATTGAATCCAGGGGTGTTCTATCTCTGAGCTATACCTCCAGCCCATTTATTTATTTATTTTTTTGTTTTTGTTTTGAGACAGGGTCTCGCTAAGTTCCTGAGGGTTTACTAAAGTTGGCCTAGAATCTGCAATCCTCCAGTCTCTGCCTCCCAAGTACTAAAATTACAGGCGTGCACCACTGTGACCAGCAAGGTACACATTTTATATCCTGTTTTAGGATTTTCTCATTCACCGAGAGCCTAAAAAATGGAGGTTACCCATTTTTTAGGAAGTCCTGAGGGTAATGATCACTTTATCTGTAAAATGTGATCCTTTTAAGTAGGGGCTTAAAACGAATGTGTTGTTCATAACCATTTAACACCTACCGACTCTCTGCCGTCTCCTGGCCGTGCTATCTCTGCTGCTGTGTAACCATCCACAGATCATTCGCCTCCAGGGCAGTTGTTCACAGCCTCAGCCGCACGCCCAGGCACCCGCACCCTCCTAGACCCACTCTAGGTCTCCTGAACTAGTCTCCAGGGATAGGCGAAGGCCTCTCTGACTGCCCAGCCAGGCCCGTGGTGCGGACTCGTAATCCTACCTACTCTCGAAGCTGAGGGAGGAGGATCACAAGTTGGAGGCTAACCAGGGGGAACTTCACAAGATGCTGTCTCAAAATAAATAAAAAGGACTCAGGAGGTCACTCAATGGCAAGACGCCCTTGGGTTCAATTTCCAGGACTGGGGAGGGTGGGGGGAGTTTAAAGTTCAAGTGCCAGCCAGGCGTGGTGGTGCACGCTTGTAATCCCAGCATTTGGGAGGCTGAGACCAGAGGATCCGGGTTCTTGGCCAGCCTCAGCTACCTAGTGAGGCCCTCCACAACTTAGTGAGACCCTGTTTCAAAATTAAAAAAAAAAAAAAAAAAATAGGGCTGGGGGTATAGCTTGGAGGTAGAATGTCCCTGGGTTCCATCCTCAGTACTGCAAAAAAAAAAAAAAAAGTTCAAGTGCCAGTTCTTGTAAATAATGTGAACTACCAGGCAATTTCAGGCAGTAAAACTTTGGGTAGCCCCGAGTACCAAATGATTGGATTTTTCCCTCTGATAAAAAGGCAAATATGGAGGAATGGGTGTTTATTGCGAGGAAGAGCGGATCCCAGGATACTGGCTGAGTTTAGTACACCACCTGTCCATTCTCCTATACTTTCTTTTTTTTTTTGGTACTGAGGATTGAACTCAGGGACATTCTACCTCCGAGATATACCCTCAGCCCTATTTTTTATTCTTTATTTTGAGACCGAGTCTCACTAAGTTGCGGAGTGCCTCACTAGGTAGCTGAGGCTGGCTGCGAACCCGGATCCTCCGGTCTCAGCCTCCCGAATGCTGGGATTACAAGCGTGCGCCACCACGCCCGGCTTCCATGTCTGGTTTTATAAAGACATTCCTTACCTCAAAAAGTGGTGCAGACAGACACTGAAGGCATCTTGGCTGAGGTTATGTTTATCCTTTGAGGAGCCGTAACATGGGCCAAATTCAGAATAATCAAGTTCAAAAGGACTGTGGTCGTGTCATGAGAGAAGGGTCCATTCCTCGATTCAGGGTTGGTGGGGTCCTTGGCTCATGTGACAGAAAAAAATTCCAGCACATGTCAGTCAGAGACAGAGGTTTATTTAGGAAAGGAAGAAAGACACATTCAAGGGAGAATGTGGGCCACCTCAAAAGTGGGGTCAGCTCCTTTGGGGGTTCAGGGCTCTTCTTTGATGAGGGTTTCATGAGGGGTGGGCAGGCGGAGGTGTGTGAGGACAGGCTGTGCCTGGTGTTCCCAGGCTGGTTCCTAGAGACCTGCTCATCCTCTGGAATAATTGTGGTCCTCATTTTTTGATCGAGAGATCAGGCAGAGAGTACTCTGAATTATAGGGTTTTTGTTTGTTTATTTTTTATTTTTGAATTAGAGGTTTCTCAAGATACCTTATCTGTCCTGTTAACAGTACACAGGGTAATTACATTTTTTTTTGTTAACTTTAAGGTTCAACCTGGGTGTGGTTGTGCACACTTGTAATCCCAGTTCTTGGGAGGCTGAGACAGGAGGATTGCAGGTTCAAGGACAGCCTCGGCTACTTAGTGAGGCCCTCTGCAACTTAGTGAGACTCTGTTTCAAAATAAAGAATAAAAAATAGGACTGGGGGTGTAATTCAGAGGTAGAATGCCCCTGGGCTCAATCCTCAGTACCACACACACAAAAAAAAAGTGATTTAATTGTGTTCCAGAATGACATGGTTATTAAAATTTTCTAAATGAACCAGCATTGAGACAATAGTCATTCAAGTGAAAAAGCAGTTTGGAGCCAAGTGTTGTGGTGGTGCATGCCTATAATCCCAGTATTTAGGAGGTTGAGACAGGAGGAATACAGGTTCAAAGCCAGCCTTGGCAATTTAGCAAGGTTCTCAGCAACTTTGTGAGACCCTGTTTCCAAATAAAAAATAAAATAGGATTGAGATGTAGCTCAAAGGTAGAAAGCCCCTGAGTTGCATCCCCAGCACCACAAAATAACACAACACAACACCAGTTTGGCTTTCTTAATTTGAAGGTGAGAGTGTTAGAGGGAGGGGCATGGATTTGGGGCCCTGTGGAATGACTGCATTCCCAGGTTGAGCTCCAACCACCTCTGAATGCCAGAGGACACACATCTGTCCTCTGGTATGTGATCTGGTCTTTGGCAAGTCTACAGATACTGCATTCATTTTTCCCTCCTGAATTATCCAGATAATTGTCTTTCAGTCTATGGCTTCACTACCCTGTAGATAGAATCCATCCATTTAACCATCAATCGCATGAACTACAGCCCCTTCTTCAAATGAAAACCTGGAGCTGGGAGTGGTGGTCTGTCATTTCAGCACTTGGGAGGCTCAGACCGGAGGATAGTAGGTTGGTGGTCAGCCTCAGCTAATTTATTGAGATCCTGCTTCAAAATAAAGAAATAAAAAGGACTGGGGGTGTAGCTCGGAGGTAGAACGCCCCAAGGTTCCATTCCCGGAAGAAAGAAAGGGAGACCCATCTTGAATTGACTCTTGTGCAGGGTGAGAAAGTGGGGTTTATTTCCATTTTCCTGCATATGGTTATCCAGTTTTGCCAACATCATTTGTTGAAGAGGCTATCTTTTTTCCAGTGTATGTTTTTGGTTCCTTTGTCAAAAATCAATTGACTGTAAGTGTGTGGGTTTATTTCTGAGTGTTCTATTCTGCTCCTTTGGTCTATGTGTCTGTTTTTGTGCCAATACCATGCTGTTTTTATTACTGTAGCTTTGTAGCAGAGTTTGAAGCCAGGTATTGTGATGCCTCCCACATGGTTCTTGTTGCTAAGAACTACTTTGGCTATCCTGGGCTTTTTGTTGTTCCAATGAATTTAAGGACTGATTTTTCTATGTCTGTGAGGAGTGACTTTGGTAATTTAATGGGTATCACATTGAATCTGTAGATCACTTTTGGGAGGATGGCCATTTTGAGGAGTGCAGGACTCTTTTCTCTCTCTCTCTTTTTTTTTTTTTTTGTGGTACTGGGGATTGAACTCGGGGGCATTCTACCTTTGAGCTATACCCCCAGCCCTATTTTTTATTCTTTATTTTGAAACAAGGTCTCACTAAGTTTCAGAGTGCCTCACTAAGTAGCTGAGGCTGGCCTCGAACCCGGATCCTCCTGTCTCAGCCTCCCGAATGCTGGGATTACAAGTGTGCGCCACCACGCCGGGCTAGGATGGCCATTTTGATGATATTTATTCTGCCTATCCAAGAGCATGGAAGAGGGCAAGGGAGTAGGGCGGGAATTGGGGAAGGGTTATATGAGAAATGTGTGCATGTATGCCTTTACCAGCTTGTACCTAAGGAAGATGTATGATTTGTATGATTACAATGTACCAATTAAAAAAAAAATTAAAAAAAGAAAAGAAAAGAAAAGAAAGAAACCAACCAATTCACCCGGGCGTTTACAGGGACTACAAATGTAATTCCAGCATTTGGGAGGCTGAGACCGGAGGATCCGGGTTCGTGGCCAGCCTCAGCTACCTAGTGAGGCCCTCTGCAACTTAGTGAGACCTGGTTTCAAAATAAAGAATAAAAAATACGGCTGGGGGTATAGCTCAAAGGTAGAAAGCCCCTGAGTTCAATCCCCAGTACCGAAAAAAAAAAAAAAAAAAAAAAAGAAAGAAAAAAGAAAAAAAAGAAAGAAACCAACCAATCCACTCAGCCTCCCAGCCTGAAGCCTTCTCCCTGCAGCTGTGGAAGGTGTATAATTAGCCCCGTGTGCAGCGTGACCCCACTGATTTTTTTTTCTGACGCAATCTGCCTGCAGTGTGCCCTTTCTGAGACCTCCCAGTTTCTCCCCCACAGCTAGAGATGTCCCAAACTGCACGCAGCCCTTCCTGCAGGCGTAACCTCACATTCTCAAGGCCGCGGGGAGCTGGCGGTACCGCCCAATGGATGGTAAGTTTCAAACACTCACAGATTGCCGACACTTTTTGAAATACAGGCGTGGGCTATGAATGGCTGCATCAGATGTAAGACAGTTTTCCATCCCCGCCCTTATTCTTGTTTAAAAATGCTTTTGTAACGGTATCCTCTCGGGGAGCACTATAATTGGTCAGCCTGGGGTGCAGTGCAAAGCCGCCGGGATGGCGTCATGAGCTATTCTCAGGAGAGGAAAGGCAGGGTATCCCCTCTGGGAGGATGACGACGCTCATTTCAAGTTGGGGAAGAGCCTGTGGCTCTCTTCCTGCGCACACACAGTGTTCATTTCCTAACCCCGGGATGTGCTGCGCTGGGGGGCCATTTTTCCAGCGAGTCACTTCCTCCTGGATGAAGGCAGCAAAGGTCAGGGCAGGAAATGGCAAGTTCTCAGAATGAGGCCAGGCTTTCCCAGGGCAGCCATTGGTCCTCTGGACCTATAAAGCGTGCTCATCCAGAAACAGCCTCTGAGCTTTCTTTCCTGGAGGCAGCCCCAAGTGAACGGTAAGTGGGGGACCTGGAAGGATATCGCCTACAAAATGCTCACTGCGTTGTGTCCTGGGTCCACTAGGGTTTGGGAAGGCTTTTTCTCACTTTCGATTTTTTGCTTGGGAATGTGTCACTGGTGGATCATGAGAAGCCTGCAAATAAAGTTAAGATGGCAGAGTCAGGAGACAAGGATGTTTGACCTGGCTAGGTGAAAAATCAGCTGCAGGAGGCCAGGTGTGGTGGTGCATGCCTGTAATCCCAGTGCTTGGGAGGCTGAAACGGGAGGGCCACAGGTTTGAGGCCACTCTCAGTAATTTACCGAGACTCTCAGCAACCTAGGAGACCCTGTTTCAAAATAAAAAAATAAAAATCGGGCTGAGGGTGTAACTTGGAGGTAGAATGCACCTGGGTTCAATCCCCAGTACCATTCTCATTTTTTTTTTTTTCCTTTTTGAAACAGACTCTCACTAGGTTGATGAGAATCTCACTACTTGCTGAAGCTGTCCTCCAACCTGTGATCCTCCTGTCTCTGCCACCCACATACTAGGATTAAAGCGTGCGACACCGCACCTGGCTCCTATTTTACTTATTTATTTTGGAACAGGGTCTCGCTAAGTGGCTGAGACTGGCCTTGAACCTGTGATCCTCCTGTCTCTGCCTCCCGCGTACCGCACCTGGCAAGCGCGTTATCTTTGAAGCAGCGCCAAGGCCCCTTTTACTGCCCTTGCCCTATTAAATCTTCTTCTACTTTTTTTCTTTCTTTTTTTTTTTTTTTTTTTTTTTTTTTTTTTTTTTTTTTTTTTTTTTTTTTTTTTTTTTTTTTTTTTTTTGCGGTACTGGGGATGGAACTCAGGGGCATTCTACCTCGGAGCTACACCCCCAGGCCTATTTTTTATTCTTTATTTTGAAACCGAGTCTCACTAAGTTGCGGAGTGCCTCACTAGGTAGCTGAGGCTTAAATCTTCTTTAACAGATACTTAATGCATCAAGTCCATCCTTAGCATCCCCTGGAAGAGAAGCAGAAAAAAATAGTATTGCTCCTATTCGCAGACGCGGATACAGAGTCCCAAGAACTTGACTTGTCCCGGATCCCAGGACTGGTCTTGGAGAACGTGACCCCTGACCCCACTGGAAATGGGCCCGTTTCCTTTAGCGTGGCAGCAGCGGGTCTCGGGAGCTTAGGAGCAGGCGGGAGGCACGGGCACTCTGGCTAACAGCGCGTCGCTGTCTCCGCAGGGCATGGACCGGCCGGCCGGGGACCCGCGCGGCGCGCATGCGCTGCGGAGCTTGCAGGGGCTGCTGCAGGACCGCCGCGGCCGGCTGCACGGGCAGGTGCTGCGCCTGCGCGACGCGGCCCGCCGCCTGGAGCGCCTCCGCCGGCGATCCCTGGGGGCGCAGGTGGCCGGCAGCTCCCTGAGCGCCGCGGGCGCCGTGGCGGCCATCGTGGGGCTGTCGCTGAGCCCCGTCACCCTGGGCGCCTCGCTGCTGGCGTCGGCCGTGGGTCTGGGGGTGGCCACGGCCGGCGGCGCCGTCACCGTCGCGTCCGACCTCTCCCTGGTCTTCTGCAACTCGCGCGAGGTGCGCAGGGTGCAGGAGATCGCCGCCACCTGCCAGGACCAGATGCGCGAGCTCCTGGGCTGCCTCGAGTTCCTGTGCCGCTGGCAGGGCCGCGGGGACCGGCAGCTGCAGCAGAGCGGGAGGAACGCCTCCATGGCGCTCTACAACTCCGTCTACTGCATCGTCTTCTTGGGCGCACGCGGCCTCCTCGTCCCCCGGCGCGCCGAGGGGGCCACCAGGGTCAGCCAGGCCGTCCTCAAGGCCAAGATTCAGAAACTGGCCGACAGCCTGGAGTCCTGCACCGGGGCTCTGGACGAGCTCAGCGAACAGCTGGAGTCCCGGGTGCAGCTCTGCACCGCGGCCAGCCGCGGCCACGACCTCAAGATCTCTGCCGAGCGGCACGCAGGCTTGTTTTTCTGAGAGCAGACTTTCCCCTCAAATGACACGGCCAGAGACCATCCCCGAGGGATGCGCCAGTTTTGTAGCTCTCTCCGGGAAAACACCCCGTCGCCTTAGGAGCTGAGTGCAGAGGATGAGAAACTGTTCTTGGGAGTTGGTGGATGCTATTACGCCCGTGTTTTCCCACCGCTGACATTCTGCCTGCTCGTGGGGGCTGGGGACTTGTCACTTGTGTGATCGCAGTCGAGTATGGGACCTGAAAACCCTTTCCCCCTCATCGAAAACCTTTTTGGCTTCACGAAGCTCGGCAGGCACTCCTGTTTTAGAGCTCTCGCGGGGGTCCCTGTGCCTGCTGAACGCTTCAGCTGAGGCCGCAGAGGGTGCTCTGGCTGGACCCTTTCCAGTCTCATTAGGTTTTGAGGTCTTCACAATACCTGTTGAGAGGAGACACTTGTTTTAAAGCCTCTCTTCTAGAGTTTCTGATATAAAGAACTCCAGAATCCAGAGCAAAGAAGCCAACACTTGGTAGGAGGGTTCAGGACCCAGAGAAGGACTGGGGTTGATAAGCCCCCCTCTTCCCACCCCGTCACCTCACCCACTCACAGATCCAGCCTTGGTACGGCGAGGATCTTCCTTGAGGGGCTTCAAGGCAGACCTCCAGGTACCCTGAGAGGGAGAGAACCCCTCAAATAGTTCTGGTTCTCTCTCCTTTCATGAAGAAGCTGAGGCTAAGAAAGACGAGATGCCTAACACCTTCATTTTGGGACATCACATTGTAGAGAAGAGAGCAATGGGTTTTGAGTGAGTCCGTCCTGGGCTTATTTTCAGGCCTCTAATGTGACTTGCCATCTGAGGCTTGGCTTCTGGTTCGGAGGAACAGATGAACAGACCTCCCCCCGTTGTGAGTGCCTAGCACAGGTTCTGGCTCCCAAAAGGAGGTCCCTGAACGGGCTCATTAGCATCAACCTGGAACTTGCTGAGGACAGCTGGCAAATTCTTGGACTCAACCCCAGATTTAGGGAGTCAGGAACGGAATGTGGAGCCCAGCAACTTAGACTGGGAAACACTGCAACACATCTTAGTTTTTCTTTTCTTTTTGGTGGTACTGGGGATTGAACCCAGGAACATTCTATCTCTGAGCTACATCCCCAGCCCTATTTTATTTATTGTTATTATTATTTTTAATTTTAAAACAGGGTCTCGCTAGGTTGATGAGTCTCCTACTTGCTGAGGCTGTCCCCCCAGCCTGTGATCTTCCGGTCTCAGCCTCCCCAAGGGCTGGGATTACAAGCGTGCGCCACCACACCCGGCTCACATCTGTTTCTGATCGCCTCAAGGAGCCTTCCAAAAGTCTCACGGCCTCCCTAGGGGTTCCATGGTCCTCAGAGTCAGTCACAGAAGGTCAAAGACAGACTGTCCCAAAGCAAAAAAGAAAGAACGCGAGCATGCGCACTGGCCAATGCACCCCGGGGCAACTTCTCACCTCGTGATTGCAGGGATGTATGTAGCACACTAAGCCCGTTAGAGGGCAGTGTCGTCCACTCGTAGAAACTGGTACAGAAAGGAATGTGAATTTACCAGACACTGATCTTCCTGTCTTATCCTCGCTAAAAACTCCAGACTACATATTTTTAATTTATTTTAAGTTTATTATTTAATTACTGTTTATTATTTGCATTTAACTTTATTTAATCACCATGTTTTAGAAATAATAAGACTTGCACGCTTCTAAATGGGAGATTACTGAGGGGCTCTTATTTTTAAGAGTTTGAGTTTGATTTTCTGAAGTCTTTCTCCTTCAGAAAGGATTTTTCCCCCCTAGGGTCTTAAGTAACTTTTCTTTAAGTAAGACTGATGAGTTTTGAACAGAGGGGCCAGGAGCTGATTTTAAACTTGTAAATGAGGGCTTGAACTGTAGGATATATAAATGATGAAGTATATTTATCCTAAAGGTACTTTGACAGAAGATAACTCTTGGCCTGGAAAATAAAAAAATAGAGGCATATGAAGGAAGCACTTGGTCCTTGGAAACCTGATGTCTTATGTATGAAGTTGTGTCTTATGGGCAGGAGACAAAATAGCTTGTGTTATGGTGGTGGTGATGTGTCGCCTTTTGACTTGGGAGTTTGTCCGAAACATGTCAGCTATGTCTAAGAAAATACTCCTGGTTTCTTCAATTTCCATTCTTACAATTGTTATGTTGAAAAATAAGTTGGAAAATCCCCCGCCCCACAACCCTTGGCTGTGTCAATTAATTATTTTTTATGTTATACATTTCCCTAACCTGACTCCACACTCCCTAATGATGACAACGTGTCTAATTTTAGCCCCAGGGAGAGGGGTTGCTGTTTCTCTACTTTTGCTATTCCTACGAATTGCAATTGGTTTTGAAAAAAATGAGTGTCATTTCCTCAATTGCCTTGTAAAGATGCTAGCGTACTAGACTACCAGAATGTTCTTCATGTTGTGCTGGAGTTAGGTATGCCATCAAGGTGCAGCCCGTCTCTAGCGCCATCGTGAATTAGTGCTTAAGCTTGAACTATATTCTTCCAATGCCGGAGCTGTTCCCTAGAAATAAACAGGGCATGTCTGGAAGTAGCAGCAACAGTAGTAGCAGCCGCAAACTTTCTCATCCTTTATTTGGGTATTTGGAGTTTATTAAAGTCCTAAACTTCTGAAGTTATAGTTTCAGAAGTCCACTTATCATCTGTGGAAGTGTGTCTGCTTTCAAACAATATTTACACATGGCAGAAACTCCACACATGGACTTGGATACTTTAGCTGTCTGACTGTATTAACAGGAATTTGTTGATAACTGAAAATCATCTTGTCTGTTATGTGGATTGGAGCCTCTACCAGGATTTAGTTGAGTTCAGTTAAATCACTCCCAGAGACAAATCTTCCTTTCTCTCATGAGACTATGAATAAGGCTTTTCCTTCAAGCCTTCATTCCATAAGCAAGCAGGTTGAAATGGTATGTTGTAAAGGGGAGAAGAGGGAGGGGTATTTGGATTATAAGTGCACTTCACAAAAAATGTCAGGGCTTGAAAAATCCATGTGTTTGTACTGAGTGTTGAAGTGCTTGGGTTTACAGTCATTTGGATTGTTTTGTTTCACAATAAAAGAGCTTCATTTGGTTCTGCATTTCAAAGATTCAATGAAACCACATTCTGCTCTAATAAAAAAATAATCTTCAGCAAACATTCTGATCCTAATGGCTTTCACACACTTGCCTGAGACACTTGTCATTTCCAATATGGTAAACGTCAAAGGCAGAAGTGCTTACTGGGAGGGAGGGAGTGGGGAGAGAGGGGGGGAGGGAGGGAGGGAGAGAGAGAGAGAGGCATAGAAACTACTCTAGATCAGATATGTCAAACAATCAGTCAACTTGATATATTTCTCATTCAATAGCTGGGTGTGTGAAAAGAAAGTTAATGGAATTGAGACATTGAGATAAAGACATTGTGCAAAGATAAGTGAGGAAATAATTAAATGGAGGAACTTTGGAATTAAATTTTTTTTCCCCACCATAGCAAAATTAGTCATTTCCCTTTGTTGAAAGAATTTGCTTATGCCTTAAACACTTTTTCTCCCTACAGGTACTGGGGACTGAACCCAGGGGAATTCTACCTATGAGCTGCATCCCCGGTCCTTTATTATTTTTTTGTTTTTGAAACAGGGTCTCTCAAAGCTGCTGAAAGTCTTGCTACATTGCTGAGGTTGTCCTCGAACTCGTGATCCTCCTGTCTCAGATCCCAAGTATTGGGATTACAGGTGTGCGCTGCCATGCCTGGCTCATGTCTCAAACTTTTTGATCTTCCTGTAATTACTGAGTCCCATGTTTGATTATATATGAATTAGTAACTTTGAAAAAGGGCAGATGTTCAATCATTTTTCACTTGGAATATTCTTTCTTATGTTTTTATTCCTTTCTTTTTTCTTTTTGTGGTCCTGGGACTGAACCAAGAGGCATTTTACCTCTGAGCTACACCCCCAGCCCAATTTTGTGTGTATATATATATATATTTTTTTTAAATTAATTAATTAATTAATTTTTTGCGGTTCTAGGGATTGAACCCAGGGGTATTCTACCTCCAAGCTATACCCCCAGTCCTATTTTTTATTCTTTATTTTGAAACAGGGTCTCACTAAGTTGTGGAGGGCCTCACTAAGTAGCTGAGGCTGGCTGGGAACCCTGATCCTCCTGTCTCAGCCTCTCAAGTACTGAGATTACAAGCGTATGCCACCACGCCCGGCTCCAAATATATTTCTTATTTGGAAACATGGTCTCACTAGGTTGACAAGAGTCTCACTACTTGCTGAGGGTGTCCTTGAACCTGTTATCCTCCTGTCTCAGCTCCCAAGAACTGGGATTACAGGTGTGCACCTCCACACCTGACTCACTTGGAATATTCTGTATCAAAGCATCTAGAATCAAAATTTTAAAGTAATTAAATTATATCCAGAAACTCCCTTATTATCTAGAAAGCAGACTTCCAGTGTTCTGAAATATTTGAGCATAATTAAACCTGGAAGTAATTGGAGGGGGAAGTGAGAGTCAGCCAAATTAGTTTTCACAAAGCCCAAAACCTCGAGACAGGCAGACAGGGAGGGCAAGGGGGGCATTTCATCGATTCAATGAAACTACACTTTGTGGCATTAAAAAATAATCCCTAGTGGTGCACACCTGTAATCCCAGTACTCAGGAGGCTGAGACTGGAAGATCGAAGGTTTACTGCCAGCCTCAGCAACTTGGTGAGGCCCTCTGCAACTTAATGAGATCTTGTTTCAAAAAAATAAAAGTAAAGTAAAATAAGAGCTGGGTGTGGTGGCGCATGCTTGTAATCCCAGTACTTGGGAAGCTGAGACAGGAGGATCCAGGTTTGCGGCTAGCCTCAACAACTTAGTGAGGCCCTCTGCAACTTAGTGAGACCCTGTTTCCAAATTAAAAAAAAAAAAATAGAGGTGGGGGTGTAGCTTGGAGGTAGAATGCCCCTGAGTTCAATCCTCAGTTCCATAACACACACACACACACACACACACACACACACACACACACAAATAAATAAATAAATAAAATAGGGCTAGGAGTGTAGCTCAGAGGTGGAATGTCCCTGGTTTCCATTTCTAGTAACACACACATACACACACACACACACACACACACACACACACACACACACACATACACACACAGTCTCTCTCGCTGTTGCAAACATCCTGATCCCAACTGCTCTAATGCACTTTCCCCTGAGACATGTGTCAGTTCCAGTATGGTAAACATCAAAGGCAATGGGCAAAATTATTATTATTGGGAAGGCAGAACTTTTTCCCAGAAATCTCCAGGGACTTCGCCTTGCAAGTCACTGTCCTTAGCCATGCAAGGCGGGCTGGGAAATGCGGGTATTTTTAGTGGAGAAGAGTGCTGGCCCTAACACACCAAGGATTCTGTTGGTGGTCAACAGGTAAGGTGGGAGGTCACGGGGAGGGTCCAGCAACCCAAAGTCGGCTGTGGTTGCTATAGGCAACCAGGGGGCTACTACTCCAGCGGTGACCTCACTTTCTGTGTGCCAGCTTTTGTGTCTGCACCTTGGAAACATTCCTAGGACCCGAGGTTGTGCCGGACTGTATGTACAACTCACCAGGACCCTGATGGTTTGCTAAGATGAAGGCTGGTCCCAAGCTGGGATCCTATCTTTGCTGAAGCACGTGAAATCCCTACAGTAACGAGTGTCCTTCAGTTAATTGCAATAAATCTCCGGTTGAGTTGGCAGGAGGTTGAGGGAATGAACACCCTGCTGTGGTCTGGAATAGGACCGAGTGAGTTCTAAGATCTGGAAACAATCTCTCAGCAACCAGAGAGTTGTCAGGAGAAGGGAAGGCACACTGATAAAGCGAGACCATCTGGGGGCCAGGGCACAAGTCAGAGATCCCCAGCACTCCCACGGAGACTGGCATTAGCACTCGGTTGTGGAGAGAATGGCCTCTAACGTGTTCTCGTTCATGCAGAAGATTGTCTGTACGGAGCGAAATCTGCAGAATGTGAGGCGCGCTCCCGTCTTGCATTTCCACGTGATCCCAGGGAGCCCAGGCCGGTCGCCTGCATCTGGTCTGCCCCAGAGCTTTAGCCAGGGGTCGCAGCTGAGATCTCTGCCTCCCTACACACAGAAGCAGCCAGATCCTGGCCGAATCCACTTGCCAAATTTAGCAAAATAGCTATAATTGTGCCGGGTGTGGTGGTGTACCCCTGTAATCCCAGTGTTTGGGAGGCTGAGACTGGAGGACTGCAGGTTCCAGCCTCAGCAACTTAGTGAGATCCTGTTTCAGAAACAGAAAAATCGGCCAGGTGTGGTGTCGCACCCTTGTAATCCCAGTACTTGGGAGGCTGAGACCGGAGGATCACAGGTTTGCAGCCAGCCTCAGCAACTTAGTGAGACTCTCGACAACTTAGTGAGACTCTGTTTCAAAATAAAGAATAAAATAAGGCTGGAGGTGTAGGTTGGAGGTAGAATGCCCCTGGGTTCACTCCCCAATACCATAAAAATAAAAATAAAATAAAATGAAAAGGGCTGATAGTATACGTCAGAGGTAGAGTCCCTGGGTTCAATTCCTAGCACCCCTCCCCCAACACGAGCTGTGATTGAGAGCAGCTTCTTATCTGGCTAGAGATGGGAGGACGGTGATGGCCAAAATCTTTTAGGTTTAAAACTTCTTTTTCTAGGCTTCCTGGTTGACAAGTAGACATTTCCCTCTGTCCTCACTTTATTATTGAAACTGCATTCTCAGGATGTCATTTAAGAACAGTATTGTAGCGTCGTGGTGGCGCACATGCTTGTAATCCCAGTACTTGGGAGGCTGAGACAGGAGGATCACAGGTTCTCGGCCAGCCTCAGCTACTTAGTGAGGCCCTCCACAACTTAGTTTCAAAATAAAGAATAAAAAATAGGGGCTGGAGGTGTAGCTTGGATGTGGCACGCTCCTGGGTTCAATTCCCAGTATTGCAAAACAAAACAAAACAAAACAAAACACAAAACAAAAAATAAAAAAACAGTATTTTTTTCAGTGCTTAAATACAATGACATTTAGATCACCTATAAAGTAAATGTAGGATATTTATTACTAATAATAGCTAACCTTTAAGCCAGGTGTGGTGGCGCACGCTTATAATCCCAGCATTCGGGAGGCTGAGACCGGAGGATCCGGGTTCGTGGCCAGCCTCAGCTACCTAGTGAGGCACTCCGCAATTTAGTGAGACCCAATTTCAAAATAAAGAATAAAAAATAGGGCTGGGGGTATAGCTCGGAGGTAGAACGCCTCTGAGTTCAATCCCCAGTACCGCAAAAAAAAAAAAAAAAAAAAAAAAAAAAAAAAAAAAAAGCGAACCCTTTTTAAGACCACAAAAAGAAATATTTAAAAAAAAAATTTAAATAAATTAATTCAATTAACTTAAAAAAATTTTTGAAAATTGATATAATAATTGCCCTTTTTTTTTTTTTTTTTTTTTTTTTTTTTTTTTTTGGCACTGGGGAATTGAACCCATAGGCATTCTACTCTGAGCTATACCCCAGTCTTATTTATTTATTTTTTTCTTCCAGGCAGGAGGAACCCCCAGGAGAGCAGGGAGCGCCCGTAATGCTTTATTTCTTTATTTGTTTCACCCACTTTGACATCAAGCTCGTTATGCTGAAATTTGCACGCTTCTAATTCAAAGTATGTTTGGCCGGGCGTGGTGGCGCACGCTTGTAATCCCAGCATTCGGGAGGCTGAGACCGGAGGATCCGGGTTCGCGGCCAGCCTCAGCTACCTAGTGAGGCACTCTGCAACTTAGTGAGACCCGGTTTCAAAATAAAGAATAAAAAATAGGGCTGGGGGTGTAGCTCGCAGGTAGAATGCCCCTGAGTTCAATCCCCAGTACCGCAAAAAAAAAAAAAAAAAAAAAAAAAAGTATGTTGGGTATTTCATTGTGCAACAGTAGCTGGGTTGCCAAGGAATCTCATAAACACCCCCAGGTTAGTAATTTTTATTTAAAAAAAATTTTTTGTGGTACCGGGGATTGAGCCCAGAGGCATTCTACCTTCAGGCTACACCCCCAGCCCAATTTTATTTTTTATTTGGAAACAAGGTCTTGCTAGGTTGGTGAGAGTCTCACTACTTGCTGAGGCTGTCCTCAAACTTGCGATCCTGTCTCTCAAGTACAGGGATTACAGATGTGTGTCACCATGCTTGGCTTTGTAATTTTTAAAAATTGTATACTTAAAAAAAAAAAACCTCATGTATGCAAAAAATAGGAATCAACCAGGAAATGAGTCAAAGCTGCTTTTTCCTTGATTCCCCAGTCCACAGTATGAACTGACCTTGAAACCCTAGTCTTTGTGGCCTTCTACGTAAGGATTGTAGCATAACGTCTGAATTTCCTGCTTCTTGTTGACTTTAGGTTAAACCCGTTCCTATACATTTTTTTCACATCTTAGAATATCATGTGTCTTTTTCACTATCCTTTCCTGTCTGTGATACCAGATTTTTTTTTTTGGGGGGGGGTTTACTAGGTACAAAAATATTTTATCCTAAAGATAGAAAAAACAAGTTTGGTTTTTCCATTTTCTTTCTTTCCTTCCTTCCTTTCTTTTTTTTCTCTTTATTTCCTTCTTTCTAGATTTAGAAACTCCCTGTGATCCACATAACTAGTAAGTAAATAGGCTCTGGGGATTTATTCATTCTAAACACACCTACAGGAGACTCATGCTTCTGTTGGACACACATTCCGACAGCCCGTGCTGTGCGGGTCCTGGGGGTGGCTGTCCCGGTGCTTCTGGTCTGGTGGGACGTCCTTCTGGACGAGGAGGGTATCGAGGGCAGAGGAGGAGTAGAGGGACTCGAGACACACGTTGGCTACATCTACCCCAGGAATAGTGGGGAGCCGGGTGAGAATCCAAATTCAGAGGTTGGAGTGTTCCTGGGGAGATAAGGCCAGGCGGAGGCTGCCCACCAGAGACCCCTTTAGAGCGTGTGGATCACGCAGGAGGCAGAGTGAACTGGCTTCTGATAACTGAGAGACGCCAGGGCGTGTTCCTGACAGTCTCGTTTCCCTTTGCCATACCAAGGACAGCCAGGTGACCGCGTCCTGTCACACCATTCAGGGACGGAACAGCACAGCACAGGGGTCAGAGTGCAGGCTCTGGACTCAGGTTGCTGGCTTCAGGTCCTGGTTCCCAGGATAGTTAGTACTTCTTCTCCTCCTCCTCCTGCTCTTCCTCCTTCTTCTCCTCCTCCTCCTCCTCGTTCTGTATTGGGAATTGAACTCAGGGATGTTGTACCTCTGAGCAACACCCTCAGCCTGATTTTATTTTTTAATTAATTAATTAATTAATTTTATGGTGCCAGGGATTGGACCCAGGGGCATTCTACCTCTGAGCTATGCCCTCAGCCCTATTTTATTTTTATTTTTTTATTTTTTTGCGGTACTGGGGATTGAACTCAGGGGCATTCTACCTCCAGCTATACCCCCAGCCCTATTTTTTATTCTTTATTTTGAAACAGTGTCTCACTAAGTTGCAGAGTGCCTCACTAGGTAGCTGAGGCTGGCTGCGAACCTGGATCCTCCCAGATGCTGGGATTAAAAGCGTGCGCCACCACGACTGGCTCTTATTTATTTATTTATTTTTTGCAGTACTGGGGATTGAACTCCGGGGCATTCTACCTCTGATATACACCCCCAGCCCTATTTTTTATTCTTTATTTTGAAACAGGGTCTCACTAAGTTGCAGAGGGCTTCACTAAGTAGCTGAGGCTACCCTTGAACCTGCGATCCTCTGATCTCAGCCTCCCAAGTACTGGGATTACAAGCATGTGCCACCACGCCTGGCTCCGGCTCTTATTTTTATTTTGAAACAGGGTCTTGCTAGGTTGCTGAGAGTCACTATTTGCTTTGTCCTCAAATCTGCCATCCTCCTGTACTGGGATTACAGGCCTGCGTCACCACGCCCAGCTTTTTTATTTTGAAACAAAGTCTCACTAAGTTGCTGAGGCTGATCTCAAGCCTGCAATCCTCCAGTCTCAGCCTCCCAAGTAGGGAATTACAAGTATGCACCACTGCGACCAGCAGTATCTTCTGAACATGACCTTGGGCCTCTCTCATCTCTCACATGTTTGTCAGTCCCTAGTGTTTTCTAGCTATGTTAATCATTCTCCCACTTTTTTTTCTATCTCCCCTCCCTCCCTTCCTCCCTTCCTCCCTCTCTTGGTACTGGGGATTGAACCCAGGGGCATTCTACCTCTGAGCTACACCCTCAACCCTATTTTATTTTTTATTTTGAAAGAGGATCTCACTAAGTTGCTGAGACTGGCCTCCAACCTGTGATCCTCCTGTCTCAGCCTCCCAAGTATTGGGATTCCAGGCATGTGCCACCTTGTCCAGCTCTCCTACTTTTCTACTTGCTCAAGCCAGCAACTTAGAAATCCTTGACATATTCCTGACCTTCATCTGTGTTCAGTCAATCATGAGGATTTATCTAATGTCTACAAACCATTTAACTGTTCATTTTTCTCTAACCCCACTCTCCTCTCTGTGGCCCCAAATGCCATCATCTGCTTGCCGTGGTGGTGCACGCTTGTCATCCCAGTACTTGGGAGGCTGAGACAGGACGATCGCAGGTTTGAGGCCAGCCTCAGCAGCTTAGTGAGACCCTGTTTCAAAAGAAAGAATAAAAAATAGGGCTGAGGGTGTAGCTTGGAGGTGAATGTCCTTGGGTTTCATCCCCAGTACCGCAAATATAAATAAGTAAGTAAGTAAATAAATAAATAAGCTGGGCATGGTGGCGCACGCTTGTAACCAGCATTCGGGAGGCTGAGACCGGAGGATCCAGGTTCGCGGCCAGCCTCAGCTACCTATTGAGGCACTCTGCAACTTAGTGAGACCCGGTTTCAAAATATAGAATAAAAAATAGGGCTGGGGGTATAGCTCGGAGGTAGAACGCCCCTGAGTTCAATCCCCAGTACTGCAAAATAAATAAATAAATAAATAAATAAATAAATAAATAAGTAAATAAATAAATGTTACAGTGAAGTGTGCATGCCTCACAGGCATGCGCTGGTCAGGCCGTCCCTTTACACATCACCCACCTCCTTATTTTTCTCCTTGGTACCACTCAAGTCACCTGTGGAGCTTTCGTGGGGATTATTATTATTATTATTTTTTTGCCGTACTGGGGATTGAACTCAGGGGCATTCTACCTCCGAGCTATACCCCCAGCCCTATTTTTTATTCTTTATTTTGAAACCGAGTCTTACTAAGTTGCGGAGTGCCTCACTAGATAGCTGAGGCTGGCCGCGAACCCGGATCCTCCGGTCTCAGCCTCCCGAATGCTGGGATTACAAGCGTGCGCCACCACACCCGGCTTGGGATTATTTGTTTTGAATAAACACACACACACACACACACACACACACACACACACAAACACACACGTATATATACATATACATATATCCTTTTTTTTTTTTTTTTGCGGTGGTGTTAGAGCTGGAGCCCAAGGTGTTCTACCTCTGAGCTATACCCCAGACTTATTTTTTTTTTTTTTTGCGGTACTGGGGATTGAACTCAGGGGCATTCTACCTCCGGGCTATACCCCCAGTCCTATTTTTTATTCTTTATTTTGAAACCGAGTCTCACTAAATTGTGGAGTGCCTCACTAGATAGCTGAGGCTGGCCGCGAACCCGGATCCTCCGGTCTCAGCCTCCCGAATGCTGGGATTACAAGCGTGCGCCACCACGCCCGGCTCCCCCAGACTTATTTTTATTTTTTCATTTTGAAACAGAGTCTCACTAAATAGCTGAGGCTGACCTTGAGCCTGTGATCCTGCTGCCTCATTTTATTTATTTATTTATTTACTTATTTTATTTATTTATTTAGTTTGGTACTGGGGATTGAACCCAGGGACATTCTACTTCTGAGGTACACCCCCAGTACTATTTTTAAACTCTTTTATTTTATTTAATTAATTAATTTATTTTTTGCGATTCTGGGGATTGAACTCAGGGACATTCTACCTCCAAGCTATACCCCCAGTCCTATTTTTTATTCTTTATTTTGAAACAGGGTCTCACTAAGTTGCAGAGGGCCTCACTAGGTAGCTGAGGCTGACTGCGAACCCGGATCCTCCAGTCTCAGCCTCCCAAGTACTGGGATTGCAGGTGTGGTCTACCATGCCCAGATGATATTTATTTTTAAAAATAGGCAGCCTCCCCCATGGAGGGATATGTTCCACCTTTACTGCTGTATCCCTAATGTCTGGCCAAGGTCCTGACATAGTACTTGAACATATGTGTTAACTAAATAAATAAATACAGGGTGGTTTTTTTATTTCTTTTTTCTTTTTGTATTTTAAAAAGTCTTTTCAAATTAAAAAGAAAAAGAAGCCGGATGTGATGGCACACGCCTATAATCCCAGTGCTTGGGAGGCTGAGACAGGAGGATCAAAGGTTCAAAGCCAGTCTCAACAACTTAGTGAGACGCTCAGTAACTTAGTGAGATCCTGTTTCCAGATGAAAAATAAAAAGGACTGGGGGGATCCGGGCGTGGTGGCTCAGCCTTGTAATCCCAGTACTTGGGAGGCTGAGACAGGAGGATCACAGGCTCACAGCCAGCCTCAGCTACTTAGTGAGGCCGTCTGCAACTGAATGAGACCCTGTTTCAAAGTAAAGAATTAAAAACAGGGCTGGGGAGTGGGCGTGGCGGTGGCTTGTAATCCCAATACTCAGGAGGCTGAGACAGGAGGATCCGGGTTTGTGGCTAGCCTCGGCTACTTAGTGAGACCCTCTGCAACTTAGTGAGACCCTGTTTCAAAATAAAGAATAAAAAATAGGGCTGGGGGTGTAGCTCGGAGGTAGCCGAGTCCCTGGTTTCCATCCATAGTACCGCGAAATAAATAAATAAATAAATAAATAAAATAAAAATAAAGGACCTGGGGGGGTGTAGCTTGGAGGTAGAATGTTCCTGGGTTCAATCCCTAGCACTACAAAAACAAAAACAAAACAAAACAAAAGAAGAAAAAGAAAGGATATCAACAAATAAGCTCTTACCATTTCCTCCAGCTGTGAATTGGTTCGATAAGTAAACAATTCTTACTTCAACTTTCTTTTTCCTAGATTCCTAGTGGCTGCCTCTGCTCTCTCTGCCCTCATTATTTTTTCCATCTGTGTCCTTTCTTCATTTGAACATACATGTTTATAACAGGTCACAAATCATTAAGTCTAACAACAATGGAAAACCCCATTGGGACTAAAGATAATTTCCTGACCTATTTTTCAATGGGACCCTTCTTGAATAAAGAGTACTATGTTGCAGTACCTGCCCCAATTTGCCAAATCAAATAATTAGGACAAGCCTTTGGGAAGAAGGAAAAAGAAATTTATTGATTTGCTAGAAAATTGGAGAAACCAGTGAACTTAAGTGCTCGGAACAAGCCCTGGATTCTCTATGAGATACGAGGATTGCAGGTTCGCGGCCAGCTTCAGCTACTTAGTGAGGCCCTCTACAACTTAGTGAGACCCTGTTTCAAAATAAAGAATAAAAAATAGGGCTGGGGGTATAGCTCAGAGGTGAAATGCCCCTGGGTTAAATCCCTAGTACTGCAGGGAAAAAAAAAATTGGAGCCAGGCGTGGTGGCGCATGCTTGTAATCCCAGTACATGGGAGATTGAGACAGGAGGATCCAGGTTCGCTGCCAGCCTCAGTTTAGCGAGGCTCTCCGCAACTTAGTAAGACCATTTCAAAATAAATAATAAAAATAGGACTGGGGGTGTAGATCAGAGGTAGAATGCTCCTGGGTTCAATCCCCAGTACTGAAAAAAAAAAAAAAGGCTGAGGAGTAGCTTGGAGGTAGACTGTCCCTGAGTTCAGTCCCCAGAACCACACACTTACACACACAAAACGTTTAAATTTCTTTTAGAATCTAAAGAAACACTTGGGAGGCTGAGACAGAAGGATTGCAGGTTTGAGGACAACCTCAGTCAGTAGTCTCATTAACTTAGTGAGACCCTGTTTCAAAATAAATAATAAAAAATGAGCTAGAGGTGGTGCATGCTTATAACCTCAGTACTTGGACGGCTGAGACCAGAGGATCTGGGTTCGAGTCCAGGCTCAGCTACTTAGTGAGGCCCTCCCCAACTTAGTGAGACCCTGTTTCAAAATAAAGAATAAAAAATAGGGCTGGGGGTGTAGCTCGGAGGTAGAGTGCCTCTGGGTTCAATCCCCGGTACCACAGAAAAAACCCACTGGGAATATAGCTTGGGGATCAAATGTCCCTGGGTTCAATCCCAGTGCCCAAATAAACAAAACAAAACAAACAAACAAACAAAAAAAGATGAAAAGAAAAGAATTAACTTTTAAGTAAAATAAAATATTTTACTATATAACAACGTATTTGTCTTTATGCTAATGTAAAATATATGTGTATATATAATTATATATACAAAATTATATTTTACAATTGTACTTGTGAGAACTTTTCCGAGAAGGATGGGGTCAGTGCTTCTGGAACCACTATATTGTTTCAGGCTTGCTTTCCCCGCTTTATCATTTTTTGGTGTTTATTTAGATTTCCTCTTTAACCGTCTCATTGTTCTGAAAGTACAGGATGTGGCATGCATCCTCAGTTACTAGAGTGGACTTCTATTATTTCCCTGAACAGAATACAAACATCCAAGCTACCCCACGCCTTGCAGGGAGGGTCACAAGCAGACACTGCTACCAGGTGATGCCGGCTTTCCTCCTTGGGACCCACCTGTGGTCACCCTGCGGCTCTGACATGAATGGTGTGACCTGGGGGGTGCTGGGCGAAGGCCCAAACCTTGCCAGAGGGCCCTGGACAGAGGGACTCATTGCTGGACACTTCCTCTTCATGGCTCTCGGTGCCCTGGGGACTCGGGCTCCAGAGGAAGTCTTAAAAATAGCCTGTGCCTGAATTGTCCAAGAACAGACAGAAAAATCCTTTGCTTGGCTAAAACACAGAGGGTTTTTAAAAAATATATTATTAACAGCAGTTGAATGATTTCAATCAATTCCTTTAAAAGCAGCAGTCAACCCTCAAATATCTATCTCTATATGGTTGTTTTTTCTTTGCTATAACACATTTTAACAAAACTTGGTAACTTAAAGTGCTATGTGTACATTCATTGCCCTCCCCCTTGTTTCTGTCTGGGCCCCTTTCAGGACCCTTATCTCCGCTTTCCTTTCCTCCCTTTGCTCAAGGCATCCTCATTTCCCATCCTACTTTCATGAATGAAATCAGAGATTGAGTCTAAGGGAAGCAAAACAGATACTTCGGCTGCTTCCCTCTTTGTTTTTACCAAAAAATTTAATGTCGCAAGCCGGGTGCTATGATACATGCCTGTAGTCCTAGTACTTGGGAGGCTGAGACAGGAGGATTGCAGATTCAAAGGCAGCCTCAGTAACTTAGCAAGATTCTCAGCAACTTAGGGAGACCTTTTTCAAAATAAAAAATAAAAAGGGCAGAGGGCATGGCCTGGAGGTAGAATGATTCTGGGTTCGATCCCCACTACAGAAGGAAAAGGAGAAGGAGGAGGAGGAGGAGGAGGAGGAGGAGGAGGAGGAGAAGGAGGAGGAAAAAGAAAATGAAGAAGAAGAGGAAGAACGAGAACAGGAACAAGAACAAGAAGGATAACAAGAAGAAGAAAAAATAAATAAAAGGGAGTGCGCTTGCCTCTACAAGAGTACTTAATTTGCTCCAGGCCCAGGATTGCCCCAGCCAATCCGCTGCCCGCCAGCAGGGGACGCACCCAACACGCCACCAGCAGAGAAACGCTAAAACTACATTTCCCAGCGTTCCGCGCGCCGCAAACTTACTTCCGGAACTCGAGGGCAAGATGGCGGCGTCCGAGGAGCACGATTCTCCAGCCGGAGCGTCGGAGCCGGCAGTGGAGGAGGAGGAAACGAAAACTTTTAAAGACCTGGTGAGGACGCACCGTGCTGTCGCTGGGTGCAGGCTGGGGTACCTTAGGTCGCTCCCCGTGGTGTTCGAAAGCGCGTCGGGGCTTAGCCTCGGTTTCTCCCAGAACTTTGGGAGCTCGAGTGCCGACCACCTGGCTGGGCTCGGTTTGCTCGGAGGTGGGAGGGCTGTCACTTTCCAGTGGCGACGGTGGTTGCACGTGCATCCATCCTTTTTACAGTTGGAGCTTTGGAGTCAGAGGATCCAACCAGGTTTGACTTTTCTTTTTTGGTATTGAGGATTGAACCCAGGGATAGTGTACCTCCGAGCTACACCCCCAGCCCTGTTTTATAGGGTCTCGCTAGGTTGATGAGAGTCTCACTGTTTGTCGAGACTGTCCTCGAACCTGTGATCTTCCTGACTCAGCTTCCCAAGTAATGGGATTAAAGGCATACATCCCCACACCTCGGCGGCTACCAGGTTTGAATTCTGACCCAGCCACTTTCTGGGCCTCACTTTCCACGTGTGTAGAGTGGGGAAAATAATAAGTACCTGCCTCGCAGAATTGTGATTAAATAAGAAAATACGCGAAAAGCACTTGGCTTTGTCCCTGGTGAGGAGTAGAGAGGATTCCTTAAGGTCCTTAAGGGTTTTTTTTTTTTTTTTTTTTTTTCAGTAGTGGGGATTGAACCCAGGGGCATTTTACCTTCGAGCTACACCCCCAGCCCGATTTTACTTTTATTTTGAAGCAGGGTCTTACTAGGTTGATGAGAGTCTCACTACTTGCTGAGGCTGGCCTCAAACCTGCAATCCTCCTGTGTTAGCCTCTCAAGTACTGGGATTACAGGCATGCACCACCACACCCAGCTTTCCTTAAGTTTTGAGCTGCTGTCTCCTGGTACTCAAAGAGCAGGCTATGATGTGCACAACAAATGCCTTTTTTGCAAGTGCAAGGGCTCTACTTGTCCCTCACAGAACGACATTGATACAGTTACAAGGGACATGGAAATGTACTGTTCTTTGCAAAGGTGTATTTTTTTAATTCTAAGGGTGTGACAGATGTATTGTGTGAAGCCTGTGACCAGTTGGGATGGACAAAGCCCACCAAGATCCAGATTGAAGCTATTCCTTTGGCTCTACAAGGTAGGTTAAATATATGACCCGATACAGATTCAGTATGAAGTTATACTTTGCTAAATACCACATTAGAGAGCTATTGCGTGCGTATATTTCTTTTCTTTTCTTTCTTTTGTACTGGGAATTGAACTCAGGAGCATTCTACCTCCTAGCTATACCCCCAACTCCATTTTATTTCTATTTTGAAATGGGGTTTTGCTAGGTTGATGAGAGTCTAGACTTACTGAAGCTGTTCTCAAACCTGCCATCTCCTTGTCTCAGCCTCCCAAGTCCTGGGATTATAGGCGTGCACCACCGCACCAGGCTTGTTTGCATATTTCAAGTGAAATAAAGATACAACCTCTAAGAATGCAAAGTTTGGGCTTCTTGACTTCTTTTTTTTTTTTTTTGTGGTACTGGGGATTTAACTCAGGGGCATTCTACCTCCGAGCTATACCCCCAGCCCTATTTTTTATTCTTTATTTTGAAACAGGGTCTCACTAAGTTGCGGACGGCCTCACTAGGTAGCTGAGGCTGGCCGAGAACCCGGATCCTCCAGTCTCAGCCTCCCAAATGCTGGGATTACAAGCGTGCGCCACCACGCCCGCTGGGCTTCTTGACTTCTGGAAAAAATCAGTCATTCTCCATTTTTACTGAACTGACTTTCTCACTTAATAGCTAAAGGGATTTGTTCTCCATAAATGTTGACTTTAAGAAAGAATTGGAGCTGGGCTTGTAATCCCAGATCCCAGTACTTGGGAGGCTGAGACCAGAGGATTTGGGTTCGTGGCCAGCCTCAGGTACTTAGGCCCTGTTTCAAAAAAATAAAGAGTAAAAAATAGGACTGGGAGCCCTGTGTGGTGGTGCACAGCTACTTAGTGAGGCCCTCTGCAACTTAGTGAGATCCTGTTTCAAAATAAAAAATAAAAAATAGGACTAGGGGCGTAGCCTGCAGGTAGAATGCCCCTGGGTTCAATCCCCAGTACTGCAAAAAAAAAAAAAAGAATTGGGTTAAGATGTGCTAAGTAATTTGTTAGAAATTATGAATCAGCAATGTACACGCTTACACGTAAGGACGCCCAAAACATATGCAGTCATGTGTGGGTTAAGGAAGGGGACAAGTTCTAGGAAATGTGGTGTTAGGCTGTTGTCCTTGTATGAACATCATAGAGTGTGTTTACACAAAGTAATAGCCTACGACACACCAAGGCAGTTGGGTATATATTGCTTATTTAGAAGCCTGTCCTTTGTTGTGAGGCACAGGACTGTATTTGTGACTAGAGGGGTTGAGAGCTCTGGCTGCCGGTCGTGTTTATTATATTTGCAGAAGAATGGGTACAGTGATGGTTGATGTCAGGTGGGACCGAAACTAACAGGATAAACTTCAACAGGAAGAGAAGCAGGATTAGAGTAGGTGCTAAAAAGCTCAGAGGTGTTAGTTAACTCAAGTTCATTAAGATCCTCACAGAATAGCCAGGTGTGGTTGGTGCACATGTGTAATCCCGGTACTTGGGAGACAGGAGGATCGCAGGTTCGTGGCCAGCCTCAGCTACTTAGTGAGGCCTTCCATAACTTAGTGAGACCCTGTTTCAAAATAAAGAATAAAAAATAGGGCTGGGGTGTAGTGCGGAGGTAGAATGCTCCTGAATTCAATCCCCAGTATTGCAAAAAAAAAAAAAAAAAAAAAAAAAAAAAAGAATAAAACTAGGGCTGGGGGTGTAGCTCAAAGGTAGAATGTTCCTGGGTTCAATCCCCAGTACTGTAAAAACAAAAACAAAAGATCTTCACAGAAAGTGATTGTAACTTTAATAACTACTATAAGAAGAGGGTGACATTTTGGGTGGCCCTAACCCTCTGGGAATCAAAAAGAAAAGATTCCTCCTTCATTAAAAAACACAACTGTGTCTTCACATAAGGCTTTGCATATAATTTCAGAGTTTAAGACTTTCTTACTCTGAATTTCTCTTCCACGAGTTCCAGATGAAGAACTACTGGTTAGCTGCAGAGAGAGAACAGTACTGTGCACTGGTCAGAACATACTAGAATACTGGGTGTCTTAGGCCTGAAGACCGCAGTTTTCAGGGACCAACTCAGGGGCAGTGAGTATAGTGTAGTATCGGGAATAATCACAAGCCGAGTGTGGGTCAGTCTCCTTCCAGCCTCATTTCCCCTGCCCCCAACACCTGTGTGCAGCCACATTGCTCCTCTGGCTCTTGCTTTGCATGCTGTGTTCCTTTCTTTTCTTATCTTCTTCTCTTCATTCACTCATTCATTCATTCCCAAGCACACGCCACGTTCTGTGAAGCCACTTCTCTCCTCATTCAGGGCTAACCTTCCTTCCCTCCTTTGCTCACTTGCGGATTTAACTCAGGCATCACCTCTGACAGCCAGGCCGCAGGTGACTCCCCCTTTGTAGTCTCATGGACCTTTGCAGGGCCCTGTCCTGTTGGGACGTGCTTGCCCACCGCACCATTGGCTCTCGAGCTTAGAGATGAGACCCGTCTTTGCAGTTCGTTCAGTCTTCCCCGTCCCCTAATTAATCAGATGTCTACTCAGCGGCCGCTCTGTGCCCGGCACTGTGTCACTGTAGAAACGTGCCGAGAGCACAGAGGCAATTCCCTTGAGTCGGGTGTTCCTTTTTCCTCCAGGCCGGGATATCATTGGGCTGGCAGAAACCGGCTCTGGCAAAACAGGGGCGTTTGCTCTGCCCATCCTGAATGCGCTGCTGGAGACGCCGCAGCGCCTGTTCGCCCTGGTGCTGACCCCCACTCGGGAGCTGGCCTTCCAGATCTCGGAGCAGTTCGAGGCCCTGGGCTCCTCCATTGGCGTGCAGACTGGTGAGTGTGGGTGAGGAAGGTGCGCTGCGGCGTGTGGAAGGGCGGTGGGGGACTGTTGTCACGGGCTGTCGGCGAGCGGTTGGCGTGCTTCACTAAGGGAGGAACAGAGGCGGGCCGCGCTCCCACGTCGGCCTTGAAAGGGGCTCGGTGGGCTCTGGAGGAAGCAGGGCTCTCTCACTCCAAGTTCTTTCATCCCTGTAGCCGTGATTGTGGGTGGAATCGATTCAATGTCCCAGTCTCTGGCCCTGGCCAAAAAGCCACACGTCGTAATCGGTAAGAGACTCCGAAACACCGGGTGGGCAGACTTGAGGGGCAGCTCTTTAGATCCCAGGGTGATTTTTAACTTTCTTGGTTTTTGGTGGTGGTGAGGAGTAGATCTCTCTTTTAGTTCTTGCTCAGAAACATTGCCCTTTCTCCTTGTCCTTTCTTGGTAGCAACTCCTGGCCGGCTGATTGATCACTTGGAAAATACAAAAGGTTTCAACTTGAGAGCTCTTAAGTACTTGGTGATGGATGAAGCAGACCGAATATTGAATATGGATTTCGAGACAGAAGTGAGTCTCCGTTTCTCTAGTCCTCCGAGAGCATTACCTCTCTGTTCTGTAGAGCACTCCCTCAGTCTTGGTGAATGGGAATTGAACCCAGGGCATCCTACCTCTGAGGTACCCCCTGCCCCCAGCGCTTTTTATTTTTCATTTTGGGACAGGGTCTTGCTGAGTTACTGCGTGCTGTCTTCTAACCTGCCATTCTCCTGTTTCGGCCTCCCACGTCCTGGGGTTCCAGGGGTGTGCCGCTGGCCGGCTCAGCAGCCCTCTGCCTTTCTCCAGTCCGGCTGCTCTTCACACTGGCAGTGCCTGCACCCCAGTCCAAAGCCAGAGCTTCTTTTCGATTTCATTTGAATTAGACTTCTTCTTTTTTTTTTTTTGCGGTACTGGGGATTGAACTCAGGGGCGCTCTACCTCCGAGCTGTACCCTCAGCCCTATTTTTTATTCTTTATTTTGAAACCGAGTCTCACTGAGTTGCAGAGTGCCTCACTAGGTAGCTGAGGCTGGCCGAGAACCCGGATCCTCCAGTCTCAGCCTCCTGAATGCTTGAATTAGACTTCTTCTGCAAACCTTTTCTTTGACGACCCACTCAGCGTAGCTTGCTTACTTGAGTCGTGCTTATTCTTGGCCCTTGCCTCACCTTAGCTCTGCTCTACTGGTTTAACTGTTCTTTTCTCCACATGGCATTTTTTTGGTAGCCTCTGGTATGACGTGAAGTATCAATATTCAGTAAATTCTTGCTGAATTGACCGTCGAGTCCCGGATACCCACGGTGTTGTATTTAGTCTCGTCTGTCTCCACCCGCCTCACCTCCGGACGTGCAGGTGTCCTGTCTGAAGGTCATGTGGCGTCTTTTTCTTTTTGTGTCCTAGGTTGACAAGATCCTCAAAGTGATTCCCCGAGATCGGAAAACATTTCTCTTCTCTGCTACCATGACCAAGAAGGTGAAATTGGTGTTTTCTTTTTTAGAAGAATTGATACAGTAAAAAGTAGCTGTAGTGAAAAATAAGTAAAAGGAAAGATAGAGCATTTAGGAATCAGTGTACTAGTCTAGGCTTCCTCTCTTCAGGTGCAAAAACTTCAGCGAGCAGCTCTGAAGAACCCTGTGAAATGTGCCGTTTCTTCTAAATACCAGACGGTTGAGAAGTTACAGCAGTATTATCTTTTTATTCCCTCTAAATTCAAGGTAGAGTGTTTACTGTGTCATTCCTGCCCTCCCTCACCTCAGCAGTGTGTCAGCTCTTAGAGTATCGCGCCGATTGCGCCACCGGGCTCCCGTGTCACCTCTTGGTTAGCTGAGAGCGGTGATACAGGCTGGCGGCCCCTGTTTGCTCTAGAGCGTGTGCTGTGTTTATTAAAGTTATCACAGATACATCAAGCATGCTAGGAATTCACAACATACTAAACCACAATAATAAATTCCTGATATAATGATATAATTCCTTCCCAACCCCATTCCTGAGGATAGTTTTTCCTTTGTCTGCTTACGTGGCTTTTCTCTGGTGAAAGGAGTCCCTAGTTTTGTGCTTTAATGTCAGGACTTGTCCTGGTTGCTAGCACAGCCCTCCCCGGGTGTGTGGCCGCAGGGTCCTGGGATGTGGGCGCACAGGGGTCTGAGAAGCAGCAGGGCTGCGGGAGTGAGAAGCGTGGGAAAGCTCAGTGTCCAGCCCTTCCTTGCGCGTTCAATTACATGTGCTGTTTTGGGTTTGTAACTTAGGATACCTACCTGGTTTACATTCTAAACGAATTGGCTGGAAACTCCTTTATGATATTCTGCAGCACCTGTAACAACACTCAGAGAACAGCCCTGCTGCTCCGCAATCTTGGGTTCACAGCCATCCCCCTCCATGGGCAGATGAGTCAGGTAAGGTTCTTTGGTGTCATTAGCCACAGATGATGCTTTGTATGGCCAGGGCATCGGCGCGAAGGCCTGTACTATGGATTGAACCCAGGAGTATTCTACCTCTGAGCTATACCCCTCGCCCTATTTTTTTATTTTGAATCAGGGTCTCCCAGAGTTGCTGAGGCTGGTCTTGAACCTCTGATCCTCCTGTCTCAGCCTCTCAAGTACTGGTATAACTCATGTATGCCAGTTCTCTAAAGGTTTTTACATAATAATAGTAATAATAATAATGATAATTATAATAATAATATTTTGCAGTACTGGGGATTGAACCCAGGGGCATTCTACCTCTGAACTATACCCCCAGCCCTATTTTTTATTCTTTATTTTGAAATAAAGAATAAAATATTTTTATTCTTTATTCTGTCACTAAGTTGCAGAGGGCCTCACTAAGTAGCTGAGGCTGGCTGAGAACCTGCGATCCTCCAGTCTCGGCCTCCCAAGTACTAGGATTACAAGTGTGTGCCACCATGCCTGGCTTTTATTCTTTATTTTGAAACAGGGCCTTACAAGTTGTGGAGGGCTTCACTAAGTAGCTGAGGCTGGCTGTGAACCTGTGATCCTCCTGTGTCAGCCTCTCAAGTACTGGGATTACAAGTCTGTGCCATCACACCCAGCCTATTTTTTATTTATTTATTTATTTATTTATTTCTTGCAGTACTGGGGATTGAACCCAGGGGCATTCTATCTCCGAGCTATACCTCCAGCCCTATTTTTATTCTTTATTTTGAAACAGGGTCTCACTAAGTTGCGGAGGGCCTCACTAGGTAGCTGAGGCTGGCCGAGAACCCGGATCCTCCAGTCTCAGCCTCCCAAATGTTGGAATTACAAGCGTGCACCACCACGCCCGGCTATTTTTTATTTTTAAACAAGGTCTCACTAAGTTACTGAGGTTTCATCAAACCTGTAGTCCTCCTGTCTCAGCCTCCAAAGTACTGGAACTACAGGCCCTTGCCACCACACCCAGTGCTAAAAACTTTTAGGATCTTATTTTACAATTATCTTTTTGTCATGTTAAACAATCCCTATTTTGTGTTGGTATTTGTAGCCTGAGTCTTAAATATTTTTGTTTCTTCCCCACTTCTGTTTTGATCTGTGAAGTCCCGTTCTGGACCTAGGGGTTCCCTTTTAAAAAGTGTATGGCTGGGCTCCTTGTTCAGTGTGTTTGTGTCGTATGTCTTTTCCCGGATTCACCTTCTCCCGTTCCTTTCCATCCTCTCAGAGCAAGCGCCTGGGATCCCTTAACAAGTTTAAGGCCAAGGCTCGTTCCATTCTTCTAGCAACTGATGTCGCCAGCAGAGGTTTGGACATACCTCACGTGGACGTCGTGATCAACTTTGATATTCCGACCCATTCCAAGGTGAGTCCTGTTGCTGGCCTGCCTTTCCAGTCCCAGAGTGTGTCCCATGGCGGTGGCTGTCTTTCCCTGGTCACAGTGCGGTTTTGTCTTGGACTAGGTAAGCATCGTAACCAGGGAAGGCTCTTGATTTACTCTCACCTTTGCACATGCCTGTGTGTGACATTGAAGCTCAGTGAAGGCAGCCAGGAGAGTCGCTGGCTGATCTGTTGGGGCAGATGTAGCCTTGCCGACCTGGGTCAGTCCCCTTCCCCCGCCCCGTGTGCACCAGGCACGCGCTCCGCCACAGAGCTACAGCCCCAGCCCTCGGTCTAATTTTTTCGGGGGGCGGGATGGTACTGGGATTGAACCTAGGGATGTTCTACCTCAGAGCTACACTCTCAGCCCTATTTTATTATTTTTAAAAATTTGAAACGGCCTCACTAAGTTGCTGAGGCTGGCCATGAACCTGCAATCCTCCCAAGTACTGGGATTATAAGCATGTGCTACCACGGCCGGCTTAATCTCATTTCTTTAGAAATGAAAGCTTCTGACTCTTAGTTTACCTCAGGGTTTCTTTTTTTTGTTTTGTTTTTTCTTTTTGTGTGTGTGTGGTGCTGGGGATTAAACCCAGGAACATTCTACCTCCTAGCTACACCTCCAGCCCAATTTTGTTCTTTTATTTTGAAACAGGGTCTCACTAAGTGGCACCGGCCCTTACTAAGTAGCCGAGGCTGGCCTCAAACCTGGATCCTCCTGTCTGAGCCTCCCAAGTACTGGGATTACAAGCGTGCGCCAGCACGCCCGGCTCCCTCAGGGTTTCTTCACCTTCGCACTGTTGACATTTTGGGCCAGTGACTTCTTTGTTGTGGGGTGTCCTTTGCAAACAGTATGCTTAGCATTCTTGGTCTTTCCTTGCTAGATGACAGTGTCACACAGTCTTGCAGTTGTGACAGCCAGAAATGTTCCCAGACATTATCAAATGTCCCCTAGGGTGGCAGAGTGGCCCCTGGTTGGACTTGTGTGGCTTGTGACTTGTACTTAACTGCTGTAGGTGCAGTGCTGTCCTGTTTGCTCTTCTCGGCAAGTCTGGCAGTGCTTCTGTCTCAGCCTCTAGAGCCAGTGCTCTTTTTCTTTTTCTTTTTTTTTTTTTTTTTTTTTTTTTTTTTTTTTTTTTTTTTTTTTTTTTTTTTTTTTTTTTTTTTTTTTTTTTTTTTTTTTTTTTTTTTTTTTTGCGGTACTGGCGAACCCCGATCCTCTGGTCTCAGCCTCCTAAATGCTGGGATTACAAGTGTGCACCACCATGCCCAGCTGCTCTTTTTCTTTATATATGTTGCTATAACCATGTAAATATGCTTTGTAGACTCTTTTTTTTTTTTTTTTGTACTGGGGATTGAACCCCAGGGCATTCTATTCTGAACTACACCTCCTTTTTAATTTTTAAATAGGGTCTTGCTAAGTTGCAGAGGCTGGCTTTTAACTTGCAATCCTCCTATCTTAGCCTCCCAAGTACTGGGATTACAGGCATGCATTACCATACCTGGGTAGCCTTGCCTTTCTATAAAAGAAAGGAAAGAACTGGATCAATTTTGTGCTGCAAGCAGAATGAAAGTGAGAAAGTAGATTCGTCCCAACAAATTGCCCAAGCCATTTTCTCCATGTTCTAGTACAGAGGGTTGCCCAGGACTTTGCATGTGCAGTTGACTGTGTATAATTTATACATTTCGTTGATTTACCCTTCTTGTTCCAGGATTACATCCATCGTGTGGGTCGAACGGCTCGAGCTGGGCGCTCTGGAAAGGCAATCACTTTTGTCACACAGTAAGTAAATTGACTTTGGGGCAGAGCAGTGTGGAGAGTGAGAACCCCCGAGAGCTCCAAAGAGCCAGCCTGCCCTGGAGCGGGGCTCTGCCCTGGACTCCTTCGCTCCCGCATCCTGGCTTTCATGCTGCTGGAACGGGAATAATCACGCTGGCCTGGCGGGCTTTGGTGGGAACTGGAGATGGTATTGTAACATGTCTGGTGTAGTACTTGACATCTAGAAGCCTGCAAGTGGCACCTGGTATTTCTTAACAGCTAGAACTGGGGGCAGTGGCCTTTCCGCATTCAGAAAGTGCTAGCATGATTATGTCTGATCTTTTTCCTAAAGGAACACATTTTTATTTACCTAAGGCCTTTCTGTGAGTAAATAAGACTTTTGGTGATTTTCTAATGGGCCAGGCACACAGATTGCACTTAACCAGTATTTAGAAAAGGAGTAATATACAAAAAAAAGAAAGAAAAGGAGTAATGTGCTCAATATTGCTTAAAACTGGCTCATATTGCATGGTGTCGATAAGCTCGTATAGTTTGGGAGTAGACAGACATTGCATTATCGGCCAGCCAAAGCCGTGCCCGTTTTCCTTCCTAGGTACGATGTGGAACTCTTCCAGCGCATAGAGCACCTGATTGGGAAGAAGCTGCCTGTCTTCCCCACGCAGGACGACGAGGTCATGATGCTGACGGAACGCGTCACGGAAGCCCAGAGGTTCGCCCGGATGGTGCGCACCTCTTTCCTTCTCACTCACCCTGTACCAGCGATGTTGACTGTTTACTGTATTACTCTCATAATAAATCGCAGGAGCTGGGTATTAATTCTATCCCGAATTTAAGATGAGCAGACCCAGGCGCTGAGATGGTAGGCAGGCAGTTTAGGCTGTACTGTAACTCCATGGCTGAGTCAGGGTTCATTTGGACTTAGTCTGACCAGGGCGACCGCATCCTCCGCCACTGTTGGTGTGGCACGTGTGGCGGGAGACCCATCAGACCCGAGGTCGGCATTTGGCCCAGCCTGTGCGTCAGTTCCTCATCTGCGAATGGGAATACACTTGCCTTGGGTTCCTGTGGGGTTTTGTGAACACCAGGTGACCACTCTAACCTGCGTGGTTACTTAGTTGCAGTGCAGCAGTAGCGGTGATGAGAGGCTTCTGGAGGAGCCTTGAGAGGCTTCTGGAGGAGCCTTGGGAAGTGCCGTCTGTCTGAGGGTGGGGAAGCTCTTCCCCTGCTTGCTTTCTGAGTAGCTGAGGTTCACATTTATTTTGTTTTTCTCCCCACACGGAATTTTTGTTTCATATTTCTGTACTCTGTGCTTTTGGGGAAAAAATTTCAGAGAACAGAAAGGATTAATGTAGTAACACAAAGATAAGCCATGGAGAACCGTCACAACACCCAGCTATCTTTCTCTCTTTGGTGATAATTAGAATTTAATTATATATGATTAATATTTTTCTGTTTCAACAAGTATAGATCCATGTGGTCATTTTATTTTGGTCTCCACTCCTGCCCTCCTGCACCCCACCCCTCCATGTGATCATTTCTTAAAGGTTACAAAGAATTCTATCACATATGTGTAACAGAATTTACACTGATTTTTTTTTGTACTAGGAATTGAACCCAGGGGCCCCCAAACTACACCCCTAGCCCTTTTTATTTTTTATTTTGAAACAGGGTCTTGTTAAGTTACTGAGTCTGACTTCGAACCTTCGATCACCTGTTTTAGCCTCCCAAGTACTGTAATTACATGCATGTACTATCATGCCTGGCTTCCAGCTTTTTCTATTTTAACTAGTACTATGTTGAGCATCCTAGTATGTATAGCTTTGTGTACTTGTCTGGTTTCCTTTGAATAAATTCCTAGAAGTGGAATTCTTGGACCAAGTAATGCACATTGTTAAAATTTGAATTCAGCTGGGTGCTATGGAGCAAACCTGTAATTCCAGCTACTTGGGAGGCTGAGGCAAGATTGAAGGTTTGAGGTTAGCCTTGGCAACTCTGTCAGACCCCGTCTCAAAATTAAAAAGAACTAGCTCAGTAGTTGAGTGCCCCTGGATTCAATCCCAGTAGCCCCCCAAATTTTTTTGAATTCAGATGAAATGCCACATTGTCCCTCTAGAAGGTTTTATGATCAGTATGTTTAACTTTTCCCACATCTTGGTCAATACTGGGTATTACCTTTCTCTTCAAACTGCCAATCTACCACGCGGAAACAACAGTTCATTAGTTTTCGTGCTCTGATTGCTGATAGGTTAACACTGAGGACTGGAATGTGTTCCTCAGTGATGGTAACTCATTTTCAATTCATCCCTTGTTCCCTGTAGGAGCTGAGGGAACACGGAGAAAAGAAGAAGCGTTCTCGTGAGGATGCCGGAGATGACGACGACACAGAGGGCGCCATTGGTGTCAGGAACAAGGTGGCCGGAGGGAAGATGAAGAAGCGGAAAGGCCGTTAATCATATCCAGAAAGACTTGAGCGCTGGGCGAGGTGGCACACGCCTGTAATCCAGTACTTGGAGGCTGAGACGGGAGGATCACAGGTTCAAGGGCAGCCTCAGCAACTTAGAAAGACTTGTCTTTCTCTCTGTAAAATGGGATCAAAGAAAAGAAGGAACTGCTCCAACAGACCTCCTCAGACTGAATTAGCGCAGGGGCCGCCCAGCGAGTCCTGTTCTCGTCTCCGTTCCGAGCATCGGCGACCCTTCCCAGGATGGTTGGCAATGCCGGCGTCGGGGCCTTGATGGTCCCCCACACAGACCTCCCGTCCTTGCAGCTTCGGGGCCTGGGCTGACCAAGCGCAGGACCTGCAGCTGCAGGGAAGGTGTGCACATCCATGAGTGAGGGGTGGGCCGTCAGCGCTGTGCGCCGTTACCCCCGGTGTGGAACAATAAACTTAAATACCGTTTTTAAAAGGTGGAAACTCCTCGGAGAACTTGGTGTTAAGGGCTTGATAGATTTAAGCAGGAGCTCGCTAATGGGTAAGAACCTCAAGTGCTGGTTACGTGGCACACACACTGGTTTTCCTTCATTCAAGGTAAAAATTACATTAAGGCATTAAAAAAAATCAACAAAGGGCTGGGCCTGGTGGTGCACACCTGTCATCCCAGTACTTAGGAGGCTGAGACAGGAGGATCACAGGTTTGAGGACAGTCTCAGCAACGTAGTGAGACTCTCAGGACCCTATTAGTGAGACCCTATTTCCAAAATAAAAATTAAAGGGCTGGGGGTGTAGTTTGGAGGTAAAATGCCCTGAGTTCAATCCCTAGTAACACACACAGTCAACAAAGGGACAAGATGACAGATGGCTTTGAAAGGGAAGTCGTACTTCTTTTAAGTAGGTTATGTTTTTTGGAGGATGGAGCACAGGCTGCAGAGGTCTTTTGACCCCTGAGTAGGTTGTCCTCCCGGGTCCCTGGGTAGCAGGTGGTTAGGAAGACTGGCTTCTTATGTAGACTCTTATCGAAGGTGACGAGAGTGAAATCAGGGTGCAGCCTTGTGCAGGGTAACCTGAGAGGTTTCACCCGCCTGTAAGTTGGTGCCTGTTCTTCTGTCCCCATGTGCTGGGAGACTGTTCAGATGCAGAGCTGGGTCTTCAGTCCCGGGAGGAAGTGGGCAATGTCCCTGGAGGGCCTTGTGAGGGACGAGGGTCGCTAGAAACCAGAAACAGCGCTGAGCTTCCCAGTCAAGAAGCATCGTGTCCCGAGGGCTTTAAATGTAGAATATACCTAGTAATTTTTGGTGAACGTATCAGTTTTGTTTACTAGAAGAGAGTGTTTCTAAAGCCAGGTGTGGTGGTGCACACTTGTAATCCCAGTACTTGGGAGGCTAAGACATGAGGATTGCAGGTTCAAGGACAGCCTCAGTAAGTATGAGACTCTCATCAACTTAGCAAGACCCTGTTTCAAAATAAAAATAAAAGCCGGGTGTGGTGGTGCACACTTGTAATCCCAGTACTTGGGAGGCTGAGACAGGAGGATTGCAGGTTCAAATCTAGCCTGGGCAATTTCATGAGGCGTTCAGCAATCTAGTGAGACACTGTTTCTAAATAAGAAAATCAGGCTGGGGATGTAGCTTGGAGAAAGAATGCTTCTGGGTTCAATCCCCAGTACCAAAGTAAATAAATAAAAAAAATAAAATAAATAAAATCGGCTGGGGGTGTGGCTCAGAGGTAGAATGCCCCTTGGCTCAATCCCCACAACCACACAAAGTTTCTGGAGTGACAGAGCCAGGTTAAAGAGATTCTGAAGATCACTGTTGTGGATTAAGATTGAAAAGGAAATTTGGAAGAAGAGAAACTTACCATTGCGTCTTTGAAGGAAAGTGGGTGTCCCAAAGGGTGTAGTTCTTAAAGTATCTGGCAAGAAAAGGCAAGGCCGGAATGTTCTTTTGTGCTGATCCAGGTAGACTTCATTATAGGAGGAGCTTTTTAAATATACAGGTGACGTGCTTTGTACCACAGATGTCTCCTGAGGGTGCTTGTGGATAAGGCATTTGTAATGAGTGAAAATACAGCACATGGTTTATCTTGTTGCTTGGCAGTCTACCACCGACCCACATCTCCAGCCCTTTTGTTGGTTTGGTTTGATTTGGTACTAGAGATGGAGCTGGGAGATGGGGGAGGGGGTGCCCTTTTAATCTTTTATTTTATTTTATTTTTGTGGTACTAGGGATTGAACTCAGGGGCATTCTACCTCCGAGCTATACCCCCAGCCCTATTTTTTATTCTTTATTTTGAAACCGGGTCTCACTAAGTTGCAGAGTGCATTACTAAGTAGCTGAGGCTGGCCACGAACCTGGATCCTCCGGTCTCAGCCTCCCAAATGCTGGCATTACAAGCGTGAACCACCACGCCCGGCTATATATCTAATTATGCTTTGCTCAAATGGGGAGATAGGATACTGAGAGAAGCAACATGGAACATGTGTCTTCATGCTCATTAACGGGTCCAGAAGCAAAGGTGCAGGAGGCACAGAACTAAACACGCCCCGTTAGAGCAAGGCTTGGGGGCTTACCCCACTGACGGGAGTCCTCCCTTCTGCCGCCGAGGCAGGGCTCTGAGATCTTGCTGCTGAAACCCTTGCTGCAGTGTGTTTTCATTTCCCTGGGCTGCTAAAACAAGTAAGATAGTAGAAATGAACAGTTCTGGATTCTGGAAGTCCAGAGTTGAGGTGTGGGCAGGCTCAGGCTCCATCAGACGCCTCTGGAGAAGAAAGCTTCCTACCTTCTGGAGACTACCAGAAGTCTTTGGGGTTCCTTCGGTTGTGCCCATATAATTACAATTTCTGCCTCCCTCTCCACGTTTCTCCTCCCTCTGTGTCTATATATCTTGGCATCGCCTTCTAAAAGGATACTACGAGCTACTGAATAAGGGTTACCGTAATCTAATATGATCTCATCTTTAGTTACGTCTGCAAAGATCCTATTTCCAAATCAGATCACCTTCTGAGGCTCTAGGTAGACATGAATTCCGTGGAGACACTAACCCCAGTCCAGGGAGTCTTTGTGGACTCTGGTACACTTTGGGGTTTGAGAGTGTATTGTGGAAAAGAAATGATGGGTAGAATTGTTTACAAAGAAAGTAGAGGCTGTGGGGCATGGTGGCGCACTTCTGTAATCCCAGCTGCTCAGGAGGCTGAGGCTGGAGGATCACAAGTTTGAGGCCAGCCTGGGCAACTTAGCAAGGTACTGCAAAAAAAAAAAAAAAAGTCTTCAGAAGTGGTAGGATAGGTGGAAATATAGAAGGTGTATAAAATGGCTTTCTCTTGAGTCAAATGTAAATTGCCTTGTCAGTCAACATACTGAAGGATCTAGATGTAATAACTCCTTGGTTTTGGATTGTTATTTTTTGTACTGGGGATTGAACTCATGGGGCATTCTACTGTCGAGTTACACTCCTAACCCTTTTTATTTTTTGTTTGAAAACAGGGTCTTGCTAGGTTGCTGAGAGTCTTGCTATGTTGCTGAGGCTGTCCTCCAACCTGCGATCCTCCTATCTCAACCTCCCAAGTACTGGGATTACAGGCATGCACAACCAAGCCTGGCTTATATTCCTGATTCTTTTAAGAAATAGCTTTGGGAGCCAGGCATGGTGGCACACACCTGTAATCCTAGTATTTGGGAGGCTGAGACAGGAAGGTCAAAGGTTTGAAGACAGCCTTAGCAAGTAGTGAGAGACCCTGTTTCCTAATTAGAAATAAAATCGGGTGGGGGACGGGGGATGTAGCTCAATAGTAGAATGCTTCTGGGTTCATTCCCCAGTACCACAAAAAAAAAAAAAGAAATAGCTTTGAAACCCACCCCAACCGTGAACAAACACATCTAACTTTTATGACTCAAGCAGTAGTCATAATGCCAGCCCAGAGAAGACTTTCCTCTTACTTCTCACCTGAATCATAAAACCAATTTATACGTTATTTGTTGTATCCAATTGACATAAAAATAGCTTCATGACACTACCTCGCCTGGCTTTGCTTCCTTGATACAGAGCTGAAAGAAAGAAAAGAAATCTCCTCTACTTAGAGTCCTAGGATGCCAAGATGGCTCCAGACAGGTAGGCTTGCCGCAGGCCCAGAATTCCAAGGCACGCCAGGGGATTCTGGTCATTGGCAAGGAGGGTCTAGCTTCCACTCCCTTATGATTCTTTCTCAGTCTCTCGAACATGCCACGAATATTCCAGAACGCGACTGGCACTCTGGGACGTTGGGCTTGAGCCAGAGTGCTTTCCAGGTAGCTCCTGCAGAGGTATCCCCCAATCTCCACCAGAGGCTCGCCCCCCAAAACCCTGGGAAAGGGCACCGGGAAGAGCCACAGGCTGTGGCCTCTATTACAGAACAGGAAGGCATCCAAGTCACCAAAATGCGCAGGTAACAAAACAACATCAGAAAATCGTCCCTACAGTGGAGCTAGCCAGCGCACAAGGAGTCCTCGCCCACCGGGCTCTGAAGGTAAAATTGCACCCCAGGGCGGATAACAAGTCGGGGAGTGAGTCACCCCTCTTCAGCTGGAATGACAAGTGAGCGGGACCAGGGCACCCACACCCACACACCTGCGATCCTTTCCGTGCCTCGCCTATCTCAGGAATGCGCTGAGAGACGGTTAGCCGCAGAAACTCGAGGTCTGCGAAAGGGCACCAAGAGTCGCACCCCGGGTGAGGAGGGGCAGGAGGCCGGAGGAGAAGGGGCTCAGCAGCGGCCATGTGTCTCAGGGGCTCCAGGCTGGGGCCCTGGCGGGTAGCAGCATGCCTGGGGCTTCTGTCTGCCCATGGCCAGCTGTTCACCTGCCACCATTGATGTCTCCTGTCACCAAGGCTCCCCCATGACCTGTCGGTGCCATCAAGGGCTGGAAGGACCGGGAAGGGCGGAGGACAGCAAGAGTTTGGGGAAAGTGTTAGTTATGAGGCTGGTTCCCTCTGGGGCTCTGTGACCTTAGACAAGTTACTCAACCTCTCTGAACCTTGATTTTTCTCACTTGATATTCTGGAAATAAAAGCCTCTGTCTGCCTCACGGAGTCTTGAACACAGTTTTACAAGTTCTGTCCCCTCCCTCCTCCCCGTAGCACCTGTATATCCTAGCCACTGTGTCAGAACTAGGAAGACAGTACTTAAAGGGAAGGTCGTCAGTCTTAGCGTTGTATCATGACTGTGCGGGCCTACTGGCCAGGAACCAGGTTTACTGACGGGTGTGACCACGCATGATCAATATCTAGTTTTTTTTTTTTTTTTTTTTTTTTTCTGATTCTCAACTTTATTTATTTAGTACAGGGAAAAGAAAACACCCATTCCCTCACTCCCTCCACCGTGTTAGAGCTGAGTTCTCCCTCCGTTCTGGGAGTCTGCTCCAGGGTCTTGAGCCCCTCTTCCTGGCATGGTTGCTGGGAGCAGCAAAATATCTAGTTTTCTGTATCAGAAACTTTACATGTACCGACTCCAGTTCTTTGAACAGATCTGCAGTATGGGTATTTTTCCTATTCTGCGCTGCAGACCCAGCCAACCATGGTGCCTCTGCTAGCTGTGAGACCCTGGACAAGTTCTTCAACCTTTTCAATTTCAATTTCCTCATCCAGCCGGGCATGATGGTGCACGCTTGTAATCCCAGCATTCGGGAGGCTGAGATTGGAGGATCCGGGTTCGTGGCCAGCCTCAGCTACCTAGTGAGGCACTCTGCAACTTAGTGAGGCCCGGTTTCAAAATAAAGAATAAAAAAAATAGGGCTGGGGGTATAGCTCAGAGGTAGAATGCCCCTGAGATCAATCCCCAGTAACACACACACACACACACACACACACACACACACACACACACACACACACACACACACACACACACACACACAAATTTCCTCATCCAAAGAAACGCAGAGTACCTACGTTAGCCCGGCGTGGTGGTGCACACTTGTAATCCCAGTAGTTGGGAGGCTGAGACAGGAGGGTCGCAAGTTTGAGGACAGCCTCAGCAAATAGTAAGACTCTCATCAACCTAGTGAGACCCTGTTTCCAAATAAAAATAAAAAAAGTACCTACCCTACAGGGCTGTGAGGTTTAAATGAACTCTACTCTGGCTCGTCATAATGATTAATAAGTTAGCCATAAAAGTAATACAATGATAATGATAATTATTTGGTACTGAGGATTGACCCCAGGGGCACTCTACCACTGAGCTATATCCCAGCCCGATTTTTATTTTTTATTTTGAGACAAGGTCTTACTAAGTTGCCCAGATTGACCTCAGACTTGGGATCCTTCTGCCTCCCCTCCTGAGTTCCTGGGACTACAGGTGTGCGCCATTTAAAGTATTGTTACTATTATTGCAGATAAAGAGTTGTGCGTCCAAGTTGTACAGCTGGTAATGGGCGAAGTAAAAATTTGCTGTCAAGGAAAATACCCAGGTGTGTGTGCGTGTAACTTCTATATTATTAATTCATTCTTTTTTTTTGGGGGGGGGGAGGTACTAGGGATTGAACTAGGGGCATTCTACCTCCAAGCTACACCCCCAGCCCTATTTCTTATTCTTTATTTTGAAACAGGGTCTCACTAAGTTGTGGAGTGCCTCACTAGGTAGCTGAGGCTGGCCGAGAACCCGGATCCTCCTGTCTCAGCCTCCCGAATGCTGGGATTACAAGCGTGCACCACCACGCCGGGCTATTAATTCATTCAATAAGTGCTTATTGAATCGGTGACTAAAATGACTAAACCGTCCCTTGCAGTTATTGTCTTCCCTTTGGGCAAAATGTGTTCCAGGTAGTCGGCATCGGCTGTCAGGCGCCACCTCCAAGTGGGCAGCGGCCCGGAAGCCCCGCGTGCCGTTCTCGCCTTCGCCGGTAGGTGGCAGAAGCAGGAAGAGCCGAGCGCCCGCAGGAGCGTGGGTTCCCGGCGGGAGGATCCAGCGGGAGCGAGCAGGGCCCCGCACAGCAGCGGATCCTAAGGGCTCCCGGGCGGCGCGTGGCCTTGAGAACTACCCACCAAGCCGGCGTGGGGGCGCACGCTTCTAATCCCAGTACTTGGGAGGCTGAGACAGGAGGATCCGGGTTCGCGGCCAGTGAGGCCCGGTTTCAAATTAAGAATAAAATAGGACTGGGGGTGTAGCTTGGAGGTAGAATGCCCCTTAGTTCAATCAATTCCCAGTGCCGAAAAAAAAAATAAAAATAAAAAGTAAAAAATAAAATAGGTCTAGCTCAAAGGTAGAACACCCCTGCATTCAATCCTCAGTACCTCAAAAACAAAACAAAACAAAAAAATCACCACCACTACCAACAACAACAAAAGAACTACCCAGTGGCGTTTGGAGAAAGGCTGCCTCGGAGACCTGCAAGAAAGGGCGGGGAGAGCTGCAGTCCACTGGTGACACCTTCGTCCCAGCCTACATGCAGCTTCATTCTTTCTCGGGAGGCGAAGCCGCCGGCTTTGTTCCTTCTGCCCCCACGCCGCTCTGTAGTCCAGCAATGCTGCCCTAAAGCCTCCTTGTGTTATGAGTGTAAATCGCTCAGCACCATCAACTCTCTCCGGGTCTCCTCCCCCATTTAACTTTGTGTGTGTGTATGTGTGTGTGTGTGGTCCTGGGGGTTGAACCTATGGGTTCGACCTCTGAGCTACACCCCCAGCCCTTTTTGTTTCTTGTTTTAAAACAAGGTGCTAGGTTGCTGAGGCTGTCCTTGAACCTGTGATCCTCCTTTCTCAGCCTCTCAAGTATTGGGATTATAGACACGCGCCATCATGCTGGGCTAAAAAGGTTTCTTGTTTGTTATATTTCTTTGTAGGCCTGCAGTGGTGGTTTTTGTTTTTATTTTTATTTTTTTGCAGTACTGGGGATTGAACTCAGGGGCATTCTACGTCTGAGTTATACCCCCAGCCCTATTTTTTATTCTTTATTTGGAAACAGGGTCTCACTAAATTGCAGTGGGCCTCACTAAGTAGCTGAGGCTGGCCACAAACTTATAATCCTCTTGTTTCAGCCTCCCAAGTACTGGGATTACAGGTGTGCACCACTGCTCCTGGGTTTGTGATATTTTACAACCACAATCTGGTCATCTTTTATGTCATTTTTTTCCATGATTTCCTAAATTTGCCTGAGGGTGTTCAGGAATTTTGCAGGGTGAGCCTCTGCTGACCAAACCAAGTTGGGATTTGATCATATCGTAGTTCAACTGTGGCTTCTGTTTCCATTTCATGTGTGGTGGACTGCGGAGGGCTGTGGTGAAGTCTATAGCGAATAAATGGATTACTGGGTGGGGTGGTGTACGCTTTTAATCCCAGTACTTGGGGGGCCGAGACAGGAGCTTCAAAGCCAGCCTCAGCAAGTAGTGAGATGCATCAACTTAGCAAGACCCTGTCTAAAAATAAAAATAAATAGGAGCCAGGTGTGGTGGCACAAGCCTGTAATCCTGGTTCTTTGGAGCCTGAGGCAGGAGGATCACGGGTTTGAAGACAGCCTCAGCAAGTAGTGAGCCTCTCATCAACCTAGTGAGACCCTGTTTCCAAATAAGAAATAGAATCTGGCTGGGGGTGTAGCTTGAAGGTAGAATGCCTCTGGGTTCAATCCCCAGTATCACAAAAAAGAAAAAAAAAAAATAGGGCTGGGGTAGAACTTGGAGGTAGAATGCTCCGAGTTCAATCCCCAGCACCCCCCCAACACCAAAAAAAAAAAACCAAAAAAAAAAACCCAAAAGGAGAATGGACTGATATTCAGACTCTATCATAATATTTATGAGGAGGCTCATACAAAATTAGAATTTTAGGACTAAGAGGATCTTTGTGATTGGCCAGAATCTATTCACTATTTCTCAAAGGATACTTAAACCCCTTCCCCTCTCTTGATACTTGGTAGGGGTATTCTACCTCTGAGATACCCCAAGCCTTCTCTATTTTTATTTCAAAACAGGGTTTCGTTACGCTGCTGAGGCTGGCCTTGAACCTATGATCCTCCTGTCTCAGCCTCCCAAGTACTGGAATTACAGACGTATGCCACTGTGCCTAGCTAGAGGATACTTAGGTTTTTAAGTTCCCATGTTTTGTGTGTGTGTGTGTGTGTGTGTGTTTGCATTACTGGGGATTGAACCCAGGGACATTCTACCTCTGAGCTACACCCCCAGTCCTATTTTTTTACTGAAACAAGGTCTCACTGAGTTGCACAGAGCCTCACTAAGTATAGCTGAGGCTAGCTGCGAACCCGGATCCTCCTGTCTCAGCCTCCCAAGTACTGGGATTACAAGCGCGCGCCACCACACCCGGCTGAGGTCTCCGTTTCGAGGAGAGGTGTGTGTGTGTGTGTGTGTGTGTGTGTGTGCTTTTATTTTCCCTGCACCCCATGTTTCCTTTACCCAGGTCCTAGGGCTGTCTCTGGCAGAGTGTGGGTAGGTCGGGCTTGGAACCTCCCCTCTGCGGTGTCCTCATGCTGGACAGCGCTGATTGAGGAGTGATCACCAAGGGCGTCCTCCAGGGGACCGGAGACCCCGGGAGGACAGTGCGGGGTGAAGCGGGGCCTGGGTGGGACGCAGGAGCGGGCCGGGCGGCGTCAGGCTGAGGTTCACGGCCGCAGCCTCGGGTTTATGGCGCCCAGCGTTGGCGTGTCATTTCCTGTCCCTGCTGTCTCTCCACACTGCCTGAGTCATTGGCTGGCCAGTGGCCGGCGCCCAGGGCTGGCCTCTCTTCCCTGTGACCTGGAGGGGTGTTACCCCAAAGTGGGGCATAGGCATCCAGATGACAGATGGCCAGGTAGTCTGTTGGGGTGCAGAAGGAAGGTTCTAGAACTTTTGTTTATAGTTACTTTTTTTTTTTTTCCTTTGGTGGTGGTGGTACTGGGGATTGAACCCAGGGGCATTCTACCTCTGAGCTACACCCCCAGCCCTATTTTTAATTCTTTATTTTAAAACAGGGTCTCACTAAGTTGCAGAGGGCCTCACTAAGTAGCTGAGGCTGGCCACAAACCTGGATCCTCAGGTCTCAGCCTCCCAAGTACTGGGATGACAAGTGTGCACCACCACACCCGGCTTATTCTGTATTTTGAAACAGGGCCTCACTAAGTTGTAGAGGACCTCACTAAGTAGCTGAGGCTGGCTGGGAGCCTGTGATTCTCCTGTTTCAGCCTCCTAAGTACTGAGATGACAAGCATGCGCCACCATGCCTGGCCTTTCGTTTTGAAACAGGGTCTCACTAGGTTGCTGAGAGCCTCACTAAGTTGCCAAGGCTGGTCTTTTTTTTTTTTTTTTTTTGCGGTACTGGGGATTGAACTCAGGGGCATTCTACCTCCAAGCTACACCCCCAGCCCTATTTTTTATTCTTTATTTTGAAACCGAGTCTCACTAAGTTGCGGAGTGCCTCACTAGGTAGCTGAGGCTGGCCTCGAACCTGGATCCTCCAGTCTCAGCCTCCCAAATGCTGGGATTTCAAGCGTGCGCCACCACGCCCGGCTCCCAAGGCTGGTCTTGAACCTGTGATTCTCCTGCCTCGGCCTCCCAAGCACTGGAATGACAGGCACTCGCCACCACACCTGGCTAACTCAACTGTTTCAAATTAAATAAATAAATAATCACATCAAGAGCAAGATATAAGCCAGGCGTGGTGTTGAATGCCTGTAATCCCAGTACTTGAGAGGCTGAGACAGGAGGATCTGAGTGCATGGCCAGCCTCAGCTACTTAGTGAAGCCCTCCACAACTTAGTGAGACCCTGTTTCAAAATAAAGAATAAAAATAAGCTGGGCGTGGTGGCGCACGCTTGAAATCCCAGCATTTGGGAGGCTGAGACTGGAGGATCCAGGTTCGAGGCCAGCCTCAGCTATCTAGTGAGGCACTCCGCAACCTAGTGAGACTCGGTTTCAAAATAAAGAATAAGAAATAGGGCTGGGGGTATAGCTCGGAGGTAGAACGCCCCTGAGTTCAATCCCCAGTACTGCAAAAAAAAAAAAAAAAAAAAAAAAAAATCCAGCCCCAGCTGGGCGTGGCAGCGCACGCCTGGAATCCCAGTACTTGGGAGGCTGAGACAGGAGGATTGCAGGCTTGTAGCCAGCCTCAGCAACTTGGTGAGACCCTGTTTCCAAATAAAAAATAAAAAAATAAGGCTGGGGGTATAGCTCAGAGGTAGAATGTCTCTGGGTTCAATCCCCAGTACCACAAATCAAAACAAACAAAAACATAGCCTCATGTCACGATGGACAGGATCTCTGTCTGTCTGTCTGTCTCTATTCATATATATAATGATATATCTATCCACCTTTCTCTATATAGTTATCTACGTGTCTGTCTGTCTGTCTCTATAGTGATCTATAGATCTATCTATTCATTTATCTATCACCGATCTATCTTACTGCTAAAAGGTTAGAGAACAACAGCAATAATGACATCATTAGGTGAGTTCTAGTTGAGATGTGTTGAGGACAGTTAATCACTGCAATAATTAATTAGCTCATTCATTCTGAGCTCCTACTATGGATTGGAGCTGTGCTCACCATGGAGGTTAGCATACCCTCTGGTCTGCTACAGGCTAAATTTAGTAGCGTTAGCCCGTGTGATCTCTCCCGTAGCAGTGACCTCAGGATTTAAGAGCTATCACACAGTTCTGTGTTTTCATAAGATGATCACTCTCAACCCAGTTCAAATGCTGCCTGCTTCCTCACCTCCCCAGAGGCCAAGAGACCTCTCTCTCCTGGCAAAGAGAATAGAAGTAGAGGTGATTAGCCATTTTCTCCCGAGACCATTAGGATGAATCCTATTATGCCTGATAATTTTGTTTACTTCAGTTACTGCCGGAAGTCCAAGCAATGTATGGAGCAGAGTGTATAAGTGTATAATATTCTAATAAAAAGAATGCGTGGGCCAGGCATGGTGAAATACACCTGTAATCCCAGGACTTGAGAGGCAGAGACAGGAGGATTGCAGGTTTGAGGCCAGCCTCCACAACTTAGGGAAACCCTCAGCAACTTAGAAGACCTGTTTCAAAATAAATAATAAAAAGGGCTGGAGGTATAGCTCAGAGGTACAATGTCCCTGGGTTCAATCCCCAGGACAAAAAAACCCCCCAAAAACAAAAAACAAAACAAACAAAAGACCCCCAGTAGTAGTTTGGGGGTTTGAATATTGTTTTTTTTTTTTTTTTTTTTTTTTTTTTTTTTTTTTTTTT